>NHOP01001522.1:0-10653 GCA_018697155.1 Pyramimonas parkeae | reverse complement strand
GTCCGTCAACACTGGCGGGTCTGCCAGTTTACTGTTCTTTTACAAGGATCCCAGGTTATGAGCTATCGAGAGATCATCCGCAAAAGTAGCGACTGAAGCAAGAAGATCCAGATACTTTCGAGCACATGCATTGGCATCAGTATGATTTGTGCATTATTATAGCGATCCTTTTTATGTCAAATATATGGTTACACAATCTATACGATCCTTATCACGTGGTCTTTTCAACATTTTTTAGTATTTGACGCAAAGCTCCGGTGCAATCAAATACTGAAATATGATCACGAGAGTGTTGAGATGAGGCCGTGTGCAATGATTGCTATTCGACATCAAAACATATTGAAAGCACATGCGTGATGAACGGTATAGAACCCGACCGTCGTCAATGCGTTTGTTGGATTCAACCGTATTGATGGTGTGTATGTTGGATTACACATAAAGTATTTCGGCCACCAAATCATTTCTAATATGCTAGATTCTAGGATTATGATTTTTTCGAGAGGGGTTGGATAATTTCATTAAACAAGGGCTACGACTATGAGTGGGTCTCCGACATTATCAACTCCCTGATACCCGTGAGAGAGCCAAGCCATATGTATTTACAATGAACCGATCAGACAAATACAATCCTTGCGCTTCGGACATCGCAAGTGCTTGCTCGATATCCCTGTCTTGGTGCATCTCGCTGTACGAACGTAGCGAGTAGCTAAAGGCAAAACCTGTTTGGATAATAGTTGGCGATAAGTTCCAAAATCTAGTGTTAATATGAGCTGAGAATGACATGATTCAATTTGTTGTTCCTTGCAAGTGGGTATAAAGACCTCGATTATGAAATGCTTGGCGATTAGTTGCCAAATAAAGGATTATTCTGAGGAGCTGACGTCGAAGGGGGCAATCGCGAAGGATCTTTCACAAGAGACGCCTCCTGCAACATTGCTACAATCCGATTTGGCGCACCCGTGCCCCGCACGGAAGAGGTAAACACCTGTCTGAGGCATCAACTGTGATTTACATGTGGTTCTTTATTTCACCCTAGTGGCTGTACAATGTATTCATATTCGTAGTCTCCTTGCATGCCCTTCACAAATCAAAGCGCTGAGTTTTGGGTGTTGAACTCGTACATTTTTATAATATGCTACCACCATGATTTGATCAACATTTGATATACACATCCACACACATTGCACGAAAGGGGGAGAGTCTTTGTGATTCTAGCGTAAATGTATGTATCATACCACTACCATAGTGGTTGTGGCAGAGACTTTAGCGCAGCAATGCAATTTTGACCATGTCACAACAATGTTGGCAACTTGAAACACAAGTGGACACATTTTTCCAGCCCATTTCATGCATGCCTCATGCCACTTACACGAAAATACCAATCATGAAGCACACTGGCTAAACATCAATTTAAAATGACTTCATGTCAAGGGGTGTTTATATATCGACAGTGGCGAACACAGAGTCATGAGTTGCACGCTCTTTCAATCAGAAATGCACTCACAGAGGACAGTGACAACAGAGGATATGCTCAGATGTCAAGAGAACCAACACATGCATATCCGAACTCGTGACGGACTCCTTTGCTTTGGGTGAACAAAGCTTCAAGAACATTTACGCACCAACGGCATGACCAATGCGTGTTTCTTATGCATCCAAAATAACATGCCACATTCTCATCAACTGTAATCTAGGGAGGTGATTCGCTCGCCTAGCACGCGTTCTGCTTTTGTGAAGGATCCTACCCCTCCACGATCTCCCCATATCTGGAATCAACACAGCCCATCAACACATGAGTTGCATGGCACTGGGCAATATTCGCTGCATAATTCCCACATAGAACAAAGAAACTTACTCCCATGTAATCACTTGGTCTTGCTGGATCCTCAGTGTCATTAAGGCTATCATTCTTTACCAAAAAACAACCTATACAAAGGCCGCAGCGAGATATATCTTCATGTTCCAGAACTCTGGCACATCCATGATCAACTATTCCAAGGAACACCGGGAGTTGCAAACATTTCCGCCTTCATGAGAGTAGCACAAAAAACAAAGACTGCAGCGGACAAAAAATATTTTCGACGATATCAGATACTGGAAATCAATCTTGCTTGCAGGTCCCGCGCTTGACATGAAACCGCGTGTCATAAAGAAATGTCCAATCGGATGTGCTGCACAAGGTCACAACATTACACATGTGCGTGCTCCGCTCACCTCCCTGGCCGATGCCCGCGCTTGTTGCGCAATCTTCATCCTATCAATTGTTTGGGCCCACCCCGGAAATGGGTTGTCAGAGCTCCGCAGATTCCTGATCGCCATGTTCTGGTGATGCTTCTTGAAGTTGGGCACAGGCCGCGGCTTGGCCGGCTTGAATGTATGAATCCTTTGGAATTTTTCAGATTCCAACTCCTGCGCGCTTTTCACTTTCTGCGGAGACGTAGCACCTGTCAGACCTTTGTCAGGGCGCTCAACTTGATGGGACGCATGATTGTAGTTGGTGGATTCCAGGTGTACTGTTCACGGAAACATGCAGCTCGCTGACCTATATCACAGATCTTTAAAACTTGCTTGCAATAACATCAACTGTACGCACGAATAGGGCGCAACCTGGTTTTTCCTGAGAAAAAATGTCCATGATTGGAGTTGGCCCTATAGCATGTGCAAAGCCTACATTGCAACGCTCAATGTAGAACTGTAGCCCGCATCCCTCGCAGCGGCTGGTGTCATGACTCACAAGCTGAAGCGCACACATGATAACCAGAGGGAGGCCTCACACTCCTCGCAGCAGTGTCTTTCCACGGAACCCAACACATTCCCCCTCCTATCAACATCAGCCAAGATCACATGTAGGCAGCATACGCCCCACTACCTACCCCAATCTGACGCCCCTTAAATATCCCCCACTTCTTGTTCCCGTCGCGTGCCTGCTGGCGGTAAAGCGCGCGGGCCACCACTGCCTTGCGCGCGTTTGCCGCCCCCCCCACCCCCCAACTCGCAATACTTGGGAGCTCCGACTCTTGGGATACCCCAAGCTTGGTGGAGAGGCTGTGGGTGAGGCGGGGAGCGGCAGATTCTTCTTGGAGCTGGGGGCTAGGTCTGGGATGAGCGTGCGTGCGCCACGCCGGGCGCTCAGGCCGGGGCGTGGGGTCGGTCCCGGCTGCAGCACATAGCACAAAGACAAGCCTTGAGGGCCAAACATATCCCATCCATCAGTCCCAAGCGCTTACTTTCACGGATTGCAAATTCGAGCGTGACATTGAAACAACGTCATGGGCATGAAACAACACATGTAGCACCCAGGCCAAGGCAAATTGATTTCAAGATTTTGAATCTTCATGGCACTAATCTCACACACAAACACTCACAGTTGTTTATGCAAATGTCAAGACTCTACAATGGGATGACAAAAACTTTGATTCATGTATTGAGATGGAAAAACATCCAGCAGGCGATTCCAAGGTAGATGAGGAGATGCTTCTCCAAGGATTCACAAGCGCATGCAGTCGATAGTGAATAGGGAGTTCCAGGGTACTATTTTGAAGTAATGGAAACAATCGTCCATAGGTGCTTGACCCTTACCCAGAGGGCTGGAAGCCACATCAACTAAATGGCGCGCTAAGTTCTATCTTCGCACAAAACTTGTATATCAAGTCAACACACATGTTGCGCGGTCCAGGCAGAACGCATCTCACAACACCCATCAATACAGGCCGCTAATCCTTGGAAATCCACATGAAATAATCTGAACTTATGCTTCGTATGCAGTGGGTTGCTGTCCCGAAAGCTGAGCTTGTTAGTGCAACTCCGAAGATTCATTCATAGTTGCATCGAAGCATGTCCCGCCCAGCTTGAAACGAAAATTGACACAAGTAAACAAACGCACAATCAAAAAGGGAAACAAGTTAACACATCTGCTTCCCACAGAATACATAACAATTGTCCCGCGTGGCAATACAATGTCCCCAGAGTCGTACTCTAACTTGTGTGTGCTCACTCACACGATCATTTCCATATACAAGTATAGGGAAATGATGCCATCCTAGTGGGTATGGATCATGTCCACTGAAAACGCGCAAAAATTCACTACTTTACCCCGAAAAAGTGTAGCACAGCAGAAATTGATGACACTCACATGATATTCAAGTAGTGCAGGATCCTAGGAGACTCATCTGGGCATCCCCATCGCAAAACGTTGCCGATCCATGCTTGTCATCATGGGATGTGTTGTCTTCCTTCATTCTAGTGCAAGCGATGCTTATGGATGATTG
This sequence comes from Pyramimonas parkeae, assembly GCA_018697155.1. Lineage (NCBI taxonomy): Eukaryota > Viridiplantae > Chlorophyta > Pyramimonadophyceae > Pyramimonadales > Pyramimonadaceae > Pyramimonas > Pyramimonas parkeae. Next base: position 6,385 of record NHOP01001522.1, on the reverse strand, counting down.
TGCACAGAAGTATGAGGGACACGCCATTTTTAGTATGATCGCCAAGAAACGTGGCGTCAACGTTGTTCATGAACACCAATGGCCCTACGGCCCACTTGAGTTCCTAATCACACAAAGCGGGTGCAGCAATCGGACTATTCAGTTCCAGTGGATTCGAACAGGAAAAATCATCATGCAGCAAAAACAACCCCTTTGCTTGGATGAAATACATTTGACGGCCTAATTGCAAATCCAAAGGAGGCGGTGAACAACGTATCTTCGCTACAGCATTTTTCCAACCTTGGTTTTCGAATGGCTCCTGAGAACAGCTGTTGAGCCATCACTGCTGCTCCAGAAATAAAAGAAACTCAGCTGAAAGGCACCAAGCTTGCAGATTCGAAACTCCTACATCGACCTCATCACGCTAACAGCCCACGCGGAATGCCCATAGCTTGAAATCCCATCTGCAGGTTGATGTCAGAGAAGATGGTGCACCACCTGCGGATACGACGCTGGACAGCGGGCGGCGGAGTGAGGCAGTGTAAGGCTGCGCCTGCGACAAACTTCAAGTTCCCCATATCAGCACATCCACCATCGATTCGTTCTTCCACTTGCAGCTTGTCGGAACAATTTGCGGCTTGATCGAACATGTCGAGGAAAAAACCACAACAGCTGCGGATGCACGCAAAAACATATCTCCGGGAAGACGCACACACGCAGGCAATAATCAATGCACAGTGCGGCAATCTTTCTCAAACCGTGATTTGTAAGACTCGTATGCCATGCTCACGCATAGAAATCCTGACAACATATATAACAACAAGCTCGTTGGAATTGTTCTGGATTGCGCTAACTGGATGCACACCCTTTGAGTGGAAGTTGTAAGTATGATGTATCGCAGGCGAGAGTGCCAAACACAGTTGATGTCATGAACCACTGCACAACACTTTTGGCAGGACGGTTGTGAACTTTGATTCACAAGTTCAACAAGAATTCATGAACCACCAGTATTCTCGCATCTCCCACAAAGAAGAAAAATTGGTGCAAACAGGTTAAGGTTAGATCCTTCTATCCATTCTCAGATAAGATTTTCTGCGTTTTCAAAATTAGATCTTATGCCATGCAGGGGCATGTTGAGATTGAAAAACATACTTTAAGACAATCATCCTGATTCATGCTTGCCCATCGATAACCATACACACCGTCTTCACAAAAAGTCATGAATCACAATAAGAATCAAGCACAAGAACTGTAATTTATGCTCGCCGAAGGTAACCGCATGAAGAAACCTTGTGCTTGAGGTGAAAACAGATGTTCCAAAACACATTCATGGAACAGTGACACCCGACGACATACCCTGCGCAGCATGGGTGAGGGCCGGTCGGTGTGGTTGTGGGTCGGTCTTCGAGTTGGTGCGGGCTGTGTGACCGGTCTTCTCCTGGGATCACCCATTGTGTAACTACGCGCCATGTCCATCACCTAATCAGCGCAAGTACATCTTTTCGCTGTCAATGTTCAATGTATGTGCGCATGAAATTTTCTTCACTGCGCTCCCAGAGCTTGCATAGTTTTGATTACATCTCAAATACTGCATGAAAAAATGCTTTCGTTCTTATTTACAGATCGTCAGAGATCAGCTGCTAAAATCATGCTCGAAAATTACCCTCCTAATCAAATACAAACTTCAAAGATGTCACTTCGATAATATTTTCTGTACAATTAGCGCAGTGTAACACAACAAAACGTAAGGCGATGATGTGGACCATCTTTCCCAAAAGTCTTCGCATACCTATTTCTGTCCGCACTGAACACCTTGAATGTAACTGAGGAAAATTGCGCAGGAAATATGATCTTCACCCAAATTTTCATGCGAAAGTTCTATGTCAACAATGATTTGTTTACAGGACATGAACGAAAGCCAACACCAGAGGCAAACAGAGCAATGAAAGCAGCATCACTGCTTTTGACAAGCCACATGAAAAGATAACACAACGTCACTCTACCTTATGCTTTTTTTTCTGATGTGGTAGCATATTGCTAGTAACGTTGCGGGCCGAAAACTGCAGCAACGCGATCCTGTCGGCAATGTTCGCGGGATCATCTAGGTCCGGAGCCGTCTCCGCAGTGCAACCAACCCACTCAATATTCGCAGGATTCGATGGAACTGTGGAAGGGCGTGATGGACTCGTGGATCTCCCCGGTCGTGTTGCATGCGAATCTTCCACTTCCGCAAAGTCCTCTGGGCAGCTTCCAAGTGGCCACCATACACGGCTGCGACCGTCTACGCTGCAAGCACGATTAAGCAGCGGACCGCGACCTTTCACTCGTGAGAAACTCATGATTCGAAATCAGCGTTGCGTCGTTTCGCTTCAACGATGTCGTAAGGTGCCTTTGTTCAATGATATTACACTACTTGCAGCCCTTTTCGAGTTCCAAGAGAAGCAGATGAAACACTGCCCCGTGACTCTCCAGGTATGGCTCAATCTCCTCGGGACTCCACGTGGGCAAGTCTATTTTGGGAGATGATGCGATTTTCAGTATGGCTGGGCTCAACATCGAAATCGATGCCGGCAATTTGACAATTGCGAACCAATCGATTTCAGATCGAGGGACACAATGCAAGTCCGCAATTCTTGGAATCCTCGATGTATCGGCATGCTTGGGAGCACGTATCCTGCACAATTTGGAAGATGTCCACTAGGACCCTCTAACCACAAGAATCGGGCACGAGCGATTTTTATCGTGAGAGGAATGGGATGATGGATATTTGCTTGGATGCTGCGCTTGATATAGGATAAGATGTTCACGATGAGTGTGATGACATGGATGCGCATAATTTCAAGATTACAAGGATCTGGTATGTGCCGCAAGAGATGACGCAAGTAGATCATGCGCTTCATCATGCTCACGATACTCCCTCCTTGCGCACATCCCGTACATACATGAACCCAGTTCCCTGATCTGTACATCCTCTACCAGCTGAATTATCCGCAACAGATGCTTCGCAGAAAACATTTTGAGGCCCGTGCACCATACAATAGTCGTTCACCCATTCCAAGTCCTTTCTCTAGGGCCAAAATGTGAGTTGAACGAAACCGCGACTCGAGCGTACGAGGCATAATTTGTCCCCTCCATTACAAATCGGGTATTGTATCACCAAACACATCATTACTTTAATTCGTCATGAAAGCAAGGATCCGAAATATAGTTTCTCGTTTGCCGACAAATAACATACTGCTGGGTTTGAAACGAGTCATCTGACGTCAACGCCACTTGTTACGAAAAGTATATTGAATTTCGGTACCGCCGACCACAGCACCACCTGATCGGCATCATGGCTCGACATCAAGCGGGCCCTTTCCCTGGTTTGTATCGTCGTCTCCCCATTGTGAAGGTTCGTTCCAAGCATCGACCCTGTAAGCTGTGCACGTGTGTCAAATTCTCAAATTAGGCCCACATCACTCAAGCTTAGACGCTTGCCCATAAAGCTGTCAAGAAGAGGCCAAATTCCACCTCCACCAAATCTCTGTCAAGTTGAAGAGACCAATTGCTTGAATCTCTTCAAGCAAGCCAAAGTTGCCTGCGGCAACCAAAAGAGAGCAACTAGTGTGTTCCGTGCACGACACCAAAACAAACTCGAAAATGATCTTGCACAAAATCTGCAACTCTGCCACATTTCCACATTTTGTGCCATGAGCATTGCATAAGGGTTTCCTGAACAATCCTTAGCATCCAGCATAGCCACGACGCCTGTCTGACCAAATCTTTCGTTTGTGGAAGTTCCATTTCAGAGAGGAGAACACCAGTCTCTCCATCGTGCAGATTGTTGTTCAACAACGCTTCCGTGAAGCTTTCAGGGCCGTGACTCAACCCTCCTCATTGGAGCCACTTCTAGGTAGCTGGGTGCATGCGATTGGTCCAGTGATTTCCCTTGGATTTGTCGTAGACATGGCTTGATTGTCACCCGTTGAGGTTATCGCCATCCAGGCTATAGTTTCTTGGAAAAATCAATCAGGTCAAGAATATCGATGATCGCTGCATTGTCCTTCGAAGAGAAAAATGTTCATGCATCAGCTCTGCAATTACTTTAACAACCTCTGCCATTTTCCCCGTGACGAGAGGCACGCTGGCAAAGAAAAGGAGTATGGCCGCTTGCAAGTCTGTTGCTGCTGTTCCATTTTAATCCCTGAGCGCGTCAATTGTAAACAATGCTGATGCCTCGGTTCGAGATTAATACATGCTCTGACGAGCAAGGTGCGGATGGAGTAAAGATGAGATTCACAACCAATAAAAACAAACTACAAACAATATAATGGAGCAAGGTCGTAATAATGTTTTTGTCACGTCCAGAACTCAACGTTGGATGCTTTCATTCGGCGACGTTTGCGACTCAATTCTCGCATAATTGCATGAAATGCGTCGTCATGCCGTGAAGGTGTTGGATACGTCACCATGCGCCAGACCTGAGTACAAGAACATACACACAATACACACTTTATTGTACTTGGATGCATCCAGGGAATTCCCAAAGCATTCACAGAGCATGCTCACAGGGCATAACACTGCACACTAGCTGAAGACTAGAGATATTGGCGCTTTGTATACACACAAACTTGTTTACATCAAGCCGTACATGTGCAAGGTAGTGACATGTGGTCCCAAATGTCACGTGAACTTGAAGAAGAAAGGAAAACACCATAAACCAACATTGGTGTAAGATTACGCTTCAGTGCATCAGCATCATGGATGTAGCGCCGTTTGCATTGGAGACAATTTACGTCAATAAATGCATGTTGGTCTCATTCTTCAGAACTGCAGGGTGCCAGCATTGTCATACTCTTTGGATGGCATTGATCTGGATCATGTCGTCAACAAACCTTGGCACTACTCACATTACCTGCTGTATCGATATGTTATCCGCATACATGCGCAATCATATCCCCAATAGAATGAGAAAAGATGCACGACACGAATAATGTGCACTAAAACATTTAATTTGCGTACCTTGCTGATGGCCTCCTGCTTTGCTCGAACATGTTCAATTGGAATGGCTCGAAGCAGGTCCAACGTCTGAGAATGTTTGACACAAAAAATCAATGGCTGTCAGTATGATTCCTTCACAAAATACATGCGTTGAATGTGGTGTGGATGCAGGGGTGAATTCTAAATTACAACATCATGCATGCTGTAAACCGCTTTTCGTGAGATAAAAGGCATGTTCAAGCACTGCCACAGAGTCATGGGACCTGTATTGCAACGAAACTTGTCCTGAATCACAAGAAAATGGAGTGCGCAGCCTACACCAGATAAAGGATGGGTCGATTCAACATATTCTCTGTGCATGAATCATGATAATAAGAAGCACAGGAGATGTAAAAAAGTCAAATGCACATCCAACCACAAGCTCAGAACACCCAGTGAATCATATAAATCCATCATGACATTCCTACCGGGAACTTCTACCAGGTCACAATGCTCCGAACATGTACGCATCGGAGAAGCCTGAATGTGGGATATGACATCTGCAATGCACTCATGCATAGTCTACTCAGGAGCGTCATGAAATGGAGACTTACATTCTGTAAATTTGGCTCATTCTGAAGCTTTCATCCACGCTGGATGCATGCCGTGTTCGCACAAGCAGAACATAAGCTCTTTGTACAAAGCATTTCAATAATATGCCTCCTTAAATCCCAATGTTGAAAATGGAAAACGATTGACGTACATGCAAATGCACGTATGCCATCACACCATATATTGAGTCCGTTCACAATATCCGTATCACGTGCAAGGAATACATTTGCAAGTATGCGCGAGTGAATTTAGCTAGGCAGAGGTCTATGAGACGTCTATAAACGTTACCGAGACCAACATGTTCGCGGCATCTGGAAAAAGAGGAGCGTGAAGTACAGTTCTCAATTTGTCCTTGCAAGGGTGCCACACTTTTGCAATCCAAGCAAACTACACAAGCAAAGTGTGATCTGCCATTTTTGTGGGCAGGTGTGAAAATGCACCTTCGACCTCATTTTCAAAACGGCTGACTCTTGCATTCAAGGCCATCATGCCAGAGATCGGACCAACACTGGGCTTGAAAAGTTGATGGCACTCTACGGCCAAACACGAGTCTAGTGAGTCGAACATCAACTACGACTCCAAGGAAGTGAAAACCAACACTTCACAGATACAGTGCGATAAGGGGTCAAACAACCTATCATGCATCTAGCATAGTAGTAGTTTCATGTGAAGATGGATATATATACTTGACATGGCTACCCGCCCTACTGGTAGGGGTCATGTCCCATTATATATTATACCGCAGTCGGGGATGGTTCGATCCGTCCCGCATGCGATGGGGTTTATGAGTGAGTGTGAGCTCAATCATGAACCAGGCCTGATACTCTTGTTA
>NHOP01001521.1:0-10653 GCA_018697155.1 Pyramimonas parkeae | reverse complement strand
CGTTATGAACTTGACAGTGCCAACTGCTCGCAAAGATATCATGGTCCCTACTGCAATACTGAAAGAAATGTTCGCTGCATTCTCGTCCAAGGAGTAAAAAATTGATATATCGGACATGAAATGTTTGGAAGCGTCAAAGTCAATGCGTAAGATGATTCCACCATGTTGTGAAGATCCGGTAACACACACAAAACAAGCCGCAAGGACAACAAACCCAAGCCGTATGACCATGATGGCAAGGATGCCCCACTTCACATGCCGCTACCTGCCGGAAGCCACATCATTTGATCCACCTTTTTGCACCTTTACTACCCGTGAGGCAAGTAGGTAGGTAAAACCTTCCCTTCAAGTGCGTTAGCCGAATCAACAGAATCGTTCGGCTGAAAAGTGTGCGGAATCAAGCAGCGCGTACAATCCACATGACGCTTTAAGTGTCTAATGGGCACGTGTTCACATGGTAGAAGAGGAGGTGTTGATGCATGCAAACCGACCACAGGGGCTGTTCCCTCCGCTTATGCGTAAGGTGCGTTAGAAACATTTTCACCAAAATCAATAGATGTAAGAAACTGATCTTGTGGTGCACGGTCGTCACGGTCACGCTTCATCCAAGGTCGGTGCGACTTTTCAAGTCGCGGTACCGCAATTGTTAGGGCATGTCCGTCCTCGCCGATGTCAAGGGAGTCGTAGTAGCTCCGTGCTCCACTACAAAAGTCCTAACGCGCTTGTGTATACGGAGGTAGTCACCCACTAAGTGGGGGGTGATCCACATATCGTGCGTCGGCGGATGCCTGCAATGTGTTCCCAATGTAGCCAAATTGGCATGTTGCACTCATGAAGGTGATCCCGAGCGATGTTGGCGATTGGCCTTGGGGACAATCGCCTTGGTGGTAGGTTGATTTCCTAGGACAAGAAGCCTTGGAGGGAGAGCAGTGTCGGGCTTGTCTTGAGAGTCCGGGTTCCACTTGGGATCCATGTTTTCCTTAGCGTAGGCCGTGCCTTCTCGCAGTAGCGATGCAAGGGACGGACGTTTCTTGAACCTTTGATACGCCAAGGGCCCCTTACAGAAAGGGTAGGTATACTGGTAAGCAACTATTGCAAACGCTTAATCTAGAGCATCGGTGATATCCACCGATGTAAGCACATGTGGAGCGTCATCCAGCAGTTGCGCAACGTTTTCATTGTAGAACTTCTTATTCTTGGACTCGAAATTATCAAACTTCATGGTGTTGAGGCCATGATTAGATTCTACAAACGTCTTGTACATTGGGTTATTGCGGAAAACTTGAAGCGCAACAGACACAACAGCTTTTGTTGCAACTCCATCACTAGCCAAACGGTTGTACTTTGCATGCAAGGTTCTAACCTTATCAAACATGATCACAAGGTCAGCTTTGCCAATGAGCTTGTGATTGGTTAACTCGTGTAAGCACACAACCTTACCAACAGCCCCATAGAAAGTAGTACCAATTTTCTCAAGTATCTAGAAGTAAACACCAAGGCCATCATGGCTGCGGGCATGTGCCATAAGCATGGCCTTGAACTCGCGGGACTTGAGGATCGCAAACAGTTTACCGTACAAAATACGTAGCCACATGAGGGAGATCACCACCTCCGGATCACGGGGTGGTACCGAAGGTCCTTGTTCACCAAAGGCTGGTGGCGGCTTGCCATTAGAGAATATCGTCGGTTCAAGGTCAGGGTGTCCATCATGTAAAAGAACCCGTAGTGTTTCATCATCGTTGTCTAAGCCCATGATCTAATGCCTACCGTTCTAAAAGTTTTGCCGGACTTTTTCAGCACGAATTCACTAGGGAACACCCGATGCGCATGTGCCCATAAACTGGCTGTCAGTGTAGCATCTTTGTCAAAGTACTAGAAATGTCCCATAGAGCCGAGTAATATGCGATAACAATTACTCCGTATGGCATCTAGGTATAATAGTACTCAGGGTATGTAGCATTGCGGATATGTGAATTGATAGTACATATCTAGACATCGTACTGGATAAGTATAAGTAATAGTGTGTATTGCCATTGGTCGACCAGCTTCGTATACTCGTCGACCAGTGGCGATGCACGTTATTGTTGAACGGCTTAGCCCTCCCGAGCACCCTCGCGATGTAGTCGACTCGAACTGGCGGGTCAGATAGTTTACTGTTTTTTACAATATCTGGTCGCATCCATTGGTTGATCAGGTGGCGCATCTACCGCGTTGTGCAGTTCTTTTGACGTGTAGTGTTCTCCCACAAGTATGAGAGGCATCCGGAGGCCCCGAGGTACAGAGGGAGCACGAGGAGTCATCGAAGAGTCTGAGTACGCGAGTCTACGTTTAGCCACCTTGCAAGACGAGTGACAAAGCGAGAAGTAAGCCAAGCTGCAGCTTAGCTTTGTTAGTTATTGTTAAACTGTTTGGGCAATCTCCCCGCTCGTAGGGGACTTAAGAAATTCACGTCGTAATGCGCGCGCTTAAATAGTGCAACAGGAAGTGCTAGCGTCAGTGAGACGTGTCAAAAGCCGACAACCTTTGACAACATAGAATAGACACATGCCTGTTACAATATACACTTGAAGTGAGAATCATAGGTCAAGACCGGCCTTATATAGTGGCGGTTGTCTAGATCATCTTGTCCAAATGTGATCGTGTGATTGTTTATTCGTATCCTATATTGTAATGCTGCATATTTTGTTCTGGTACTAATTTCTAATACCTCATATCATTCTCGATCTATGACGCTTTGGTCGAGCTTCAAGCACACAAACAAAGCGTGCACGTGTTTTGCCTTACCGCGCTTTATTAGTGGAATGTTGCTAGGCATCCACACCCTGTCAAGATATGTGCTATTGAGAGGATCGATAGTGGATACTGTAATAGCAATTAACTTTTACGTCGCGCCTTTTATACTTGCATATGTACGATCCGCAAGTCGAATATCAAATTCTATGCAGAATGTTTGAACTCTTCTTCTTTATCGATCCTTTTTATATGCGTTAGGCTAGCTTCGGCAAATTATCCATACTTGTGTATGAAACGATGACGTTGCGTATAGCGATTACAGAGGCTAGGCGGTTGCTACATACACCAAAAGCGATCGATTTGCATATTTCAAGATAATCAAGTACACGTAGTCTCTGCAGTACATGAGCCTAGAATGCTTGGATCTAAAAGAGAACTTCTCTACTTCTGAGAAGATTGACAATCGAACCTGATGTCTATGGGATCCAGTATATGAAATCGCTTTTCCATGAAAATTTCTTGGGTCTTCATCCCCAATAAGAGCTCAGCATTCAACATCGTTCAAAAGAGCCTTCCTTACACACCGTGACTTCGATGGTTTGGCAGAGGCCACGTTGGCTTGGCGGGTCATCTTCGATCAACGAGTGAGTATATCATTCACTTAAACAACCACCATGATAGTTTAAGTCTCGGTCGATGGATAATCTATGGCGATGCGGGCTTGGGAATAATTGGCAAGGGCATCTAGCTTGCACATCAATTATCCTTCGAGTGAAACATTGCAAGTACATTTGCTGAAAAACGTTGTGGATACAATATCCCGCAATGGATGACCGATTGTGACATCGCCAAATGTTAGATGAGTAGTGATCTACTCAGATAGCTCAAACACGGAGATCCACCTCATGTTTGTCGGTCAAGTGTCACATGTTTGGCGTGTGCTCCTTACATCGGAGTATTTGCACATATTCGCGATTGCACATAAGCACTAGACACGCAAGCACACAATTGATAATGATATGATCATCCCATGCAAGGATACTCTCTAACAAGAGCTGCAACATTAATTGGATATCCGATCGTATCGAATCCATGAGACCTTGTGCATAGCGCAAAAGCCACAAGTGTTCACGGTGAGCTGCGTAGAACACACAAAAACCATCCTTGTGCTTCAAGAACAACAACTACTCGCTTGACATCTTGGGTTGGCGTAGGTCATCGTTTGAACACAGGCAGTGGAAGATACTCTTGACTTGATGCTAGGTGTGTTAGTTCCCAATCACGCGACGCTAGAGAAACTGACATTGACAATGGAGACAACTAGGTCATCGTACAAGAACAGGCGCCTCGTGCTACAAGTGACCATCCGCCTTTCACCAATCGTAGGTACTGCCTCGGCCGATGATTTCTCAATGGCCAATCTGGGTTGGCTGGTGATCTACTATTAGCTAGTGTGTATATCAACCGCCGAAACAACAGCGATGGTGACAGGTGAGGAGGCCTCGGCCCGTCGTGTACGATTGATCAATGAAATGCAAAGCCGGCTGCGCGTGTATCCTCGAGTCTTCTCTCTTGCCAACGCCTGACATCGCCTTCTTTCTCATCCCGCTGTATCGCTTCATAATCACAGGAAACATTGTACTGAGATTTGCGTGTTCAGGCGCTCACACATTTAAGTATGCATAGAGTGACAGCCACGCAACCAAGGGTTGGATCGAGTTGTAGCAAGTGCGCGTCGTTGATCACGGTCAGCTGCAGGAGTGTGCCTGCGATATCAAGGATGAAAGCGTGTTCGATTGCATCACGAGGATATAGAGCTAGAATATCATTACCGCCGAAGTCTCCTTCTCAAAAGCCGCGCACTGCCGCCCTTCCGTGTTCAAGACGTGGAGTAAATGTTCCGTGTGCGGGGCGTGGGGTGAACCTTGTAGAAGGAATATCAAAGAGTGAGGTTGGGCGAATGAAGGTGCAGTTTATGGTGATCACTGAATAAGTGAACGCTATCATGCATAATTGGGTGTATGATTTCGCCTGAATTCGCCCGATGCTCTGATTGCCTGTTTTCTATCATTGCAGAGCTTTCAAAGTTCATGTTTGTTGTGTGCACGTCAACCTCGCCTCTATTGTATGAATCATGCTGGTGTACTGGTTGGTTTTGTAGGTGGCTGAGCTACGCGCAGAGCTTGCTTCACGTGATTTACCTACGGATGGGCTTAAGGCTGTCCTTGTGGCACGCTTACTTGAGGCTGTGTCTGGCATCAAGAATGATGCTGAACGTGTGCAAGTGAAATCTTCAAATCAAAATTCTACAACCCTTCTTCCTGCACTTGAGCGAACAGCAGGTGACTGTGAACTCTTTGCCAATATTGGCAAACTGAACTCTCCAGATGCAAACGCACGTCTACACACAAGGGATAGTGCAGTATGCTGTAAGTCTGTCGGTAACGTGCATGCATTGCGTTATTGACAGATGGCCATCATTAACGCATTATTGTTCCATTTCATGCTATATGCATCAATGTATATTCACCTTGAATTTGTATCATTTTTTGTCGTTCATCATTGAATCATCACCATCTGACGACTGTGTATTGGTTTTGCTCAATTGGTGGAGGGCAAAAATCCCTGCGCAACATGCTATGCCAAACTCTATTTTGATGTCCATCATCCTTGGTCACAAGTTGGTTGCTGAGCGCATGAATCATTTTGTCATGTACGAACTTAGACTCCTACTGAGTCTTATCCAACTTGCACCCAGTTTTCTCTGTATTCGAAATGTTTTTTCAGTTTGTGTTCGAGAGTTGTCAAATGCCAACATCTCACCGTCTCTGCGCATGGATGCCGATAATGAAAGGCCCGACAGAGATGCATTGTATGAAATCATGTAGACCAGTTGAATGCAAATAGACACACATCTTTGTTGGATATGGTAGCAGATTCACGGAATTTGCTTCAATCATCGGACGAAGAAAACGATGATTACTGCGAGGGATGGGAGCAAGAGCTAAGCGATGCTGAGCTGCAGGAATTATTGCTCCAGAAGATCCAAAAGATGCAGTTCAAGCTTTTCCGTCATCTTAAGGATAATTTCAACAACTCCACTGGTCTAGAACTCATGTTCCTGGTACCGCTCCGCCACAACCTGATACATATCAAATCGAACCATAATCATTTGCATGGTGACATTCCTGACACTCTTTTTTGCTTGTGCCTACTTTTTCTTGCAGCAACGGACAGTAAGTCTCTGTTGTCACTCTGCATAAAATGAATCCCTGGTTGACTCGAAAGACAAACACAATTTTCTTGTCGCTTCATCGAAGGCTGCTCTTGTCTTTATTGCGACGAGGGTTTGCAACTGTTTGCGTGCGCTTGCTGCATTCTTGATGCGCACAAGGAAATGATTTCTATCGCCCTGGTTGGGGTTAACAAAGGGCACCTCGTCAGGCGAGCCCACGCTGCGGCGCAATGTCACATCCCTGGTGGTCAGGTTTGAGTCAAAGGTGCGATTCTCCTGCAATATATCCAGGATTAGCAAATCTTCTGTGTTGAGAAGGCATGCTTTCAACGTTCTCCTTCACAGCACTTGTATTAAGTTGATACTGCACCCATCATATACTATGATGGCGCGTCGCTTGAGTTGTGACATTTATTTTGACCGTGAGCATCGCTGGTAACCGATCCAACACTGGTTCTGCTTTATCTGCTGAATGTCCTGACCCGTCTACGTATGTATCGAGCCTAAGCAAGCGTGCATGTTGTGACTGAACTGTGGGAATTGAGTCATCAGTCAGCGTCTTGATGATTGTATTTTTTTTTTCATTTTGGATGCACGCTCATACGTGTTTATTTGTCACTGAAAACTCAGGGGACCCCATGTGGGGTCCGGTCCCTGCATGGGGAGTGAGTAGAACCCCAACCCAACCCCCGTATGCGGGGAGTTCATGACTATTATCATTTTCATTTTCAGTATCATCATAATTACCACTATTGTCATTATTGTAGTAATGCTAATGATGATAATGGTAATTATAATGATGATAGCAATAATAATGATAGTATTATTGAGAGTTATCATCATTATCATGATTTTTGTTTGACTTGGTATGATTTTATCGATTGCAGCGTAGTGACGTTGCATCCATTGCCACGTGTGCAAACGCACACACACGCCTGCCATCATTGTGGCTTGTAACGAGTTGCGTTTCAGAATCAAACAACATCATGGGCAATTCAAATTCAGCTAAAACATAGGTCTAGGTTTCCATCCATCAATTGGTTTGGTGTCAAAAGCAGGAGTACCAATTTGAAGATGGTACTGCGCACATGCACACACCGCAACATGAGCTTTTAGGAATGCCTGGCCCAAAATGTTTTCAGTCAGATGTGATCCATGGATCTCATCGAATGTGTACTCTATGGTGGTGAGGTCAGTACCACGGAGACTTTTTCTGTGATAAGAAATGCTTCATTGCCTTGCTTGCAACAGCTTATACTGTCTCTGATACTGGCTGAGTCAAATGCACCGACAGTGTTGGAATAGAACCGCATGCAAGTGAGCCAGTTGCGGTCGAACACTCGGGTACACCTGACTATATGCGCAAAGCTTGGTGGTGCCTTTGCGAGTTTCTGCCCACTATACCGCATAAGGGAAAATTTTCATACTAACAACGGACTCCTGTACATTATTGTTGATACTATACTAACTGCACTGTGCGAATGAGCATGGTGTCCGCTAGATGCTTGGAGGCTGTGTAGAAGGTCATGACTTCAGGCAAGGTCCCAAACGCATTCGGTAAGCGTTGACTAGTTGACCGACAAGTTTCACCTTGACCAGAGCTATCCGATGAACGAATATAGTTGAATCAGAACAGGCTGATGGATTGGAGGATAGGCGTGGCCCTTCCACATGTGAGTGCTGCAGTTCTCAGGATACTCGGGCACCTGGTACGGAGGCAGTGCTGTGATGATCAGGGATAGTGATGTTTGAGTGGAGCCATGCAGATGTCCAAGCTGCGCCAGATCCTGTGGCCACCCACCCAAATCCACTACCCTTCGATGGTTTCCCTTTTGTCGATTGTTTTTGTGCCATATGGGAAAGTGTGTCCTTTGTCGGCAGACGCGCGACACTCGCCGCAAGGCAGTTCTTTATGCGCACTTTCATATGATTGCAACGTTGGTATGTCCCTGCCCGAACTCTTCCTGCTTTATTTTCGGATTTTGCGGAGTAAGACTCTTCAAGTTCTGGGTGTGTGGGTTGCAGATGTGGATGGTGGACTGCGGCGAGGGCACTCAGCACCAGTTGTTGCGATGCCCCCTCAGGCCCTCCCGCATCGAGCGAATTTTCATCACGTATGTGTTGAATTTTGAACCCTAAAATGTTTACAGTCAACTTCTGAAGTTATTGGAAAATGAACTTTTGACTTTTGTTCTTGGCCTCCGGCTGGATTGATGGGAGGCCTTCTCCACTAGTTTTCGCTTTAATCTCTGTTATTCTGGGTCACATATCAGGACCTAGAATTGTGCAACAGTTCGTTGTTTTGTTGTCTAGTTCCCAATCAGTTTGCGTGCGCTCTACAAGTAGGGTGGAACATTTGTTTTTGTGGATCTGTAAACCTGTGTAGTGTGTGTTTTTGCGAGCAGAAGATTCGTAATAGAACACACTTTTCAATGGTGTTGCTTGCGGCCTCGCACACAACCTTGCAACACTTAAACAATGCAGGTCGAACAGCATAGAGGCTTTCAGCAACACAATCCTCAAAGTCATGTCCGCAGCCAGAGACGAACTGTTGACTGATCTTGTGTTTTGGGACAGATGATGCAGTGTCTGAATCACAAGGAAATGCGAAGATTTGCAGACCATTTCCATGGGGATCACTTGACACGTTGCCTTGGTTTGGGCGTTTTGTGATGTGTCAATGTTGGCCTCTGCACACAGATTTTGAGGACAATGTTGTTTAGTTATGGAGTTCAGCGTGTGTCCAACACAGTGCAGGATTACATTCGGGGGCATGACCCTTCCCCAAATGGTGGAAAGCCATACCAAGCGGGCCGCACCTTGACTTCCACTGCAACACAAGTTGACCTTCAATACCCACGTTTCAGGTCCATAAACATGCTGTAGAATTCAAGAGACAACGTATCTCACCATCGGATAGGAACAGCCTGCCGATATTTGTACACCCACATGAAACAAACAATTTTTGCGTTTCGTACGCAGTCGGATGCAAGTACAAGTGAAAGAGGTTGAATAAAGCTTTTTCTCAAAACTCGACCCCGCACCTCTGTGAGCATAGCATGGCAGATTGAAGACATTTCCCCTGCCATCTTGTCGACAAGACTTGATCCGTTTTTCTCCAAATCGATGTCTTTTTCAGGCTAGAAACAGCAAGATTCAAAAGTCATCAATTTATGAGAGTGCTATCCTTTACAACATGCCACAATGCAAGGAAATGAATCTGTTCTGCAACGTGTTGTAGCGATGCGCCGTATAGTTTGGGGTTTGTGCCATGATACTGTGCCAAGTTGAATTCGTCAAGCGCTTGTACCACCCTGTACTGTCCGCTGAGGTTTGAGTGTTGGGTCCTGATACTGGTCATCTCCGATTTCCCCAGACTCAGTGATTGGTTGTGTTGATGACACTCGGCGACCCTTTCTCTTGTGCCTATAGCAGTACTGCATTCGCTAAATTCTCTCCAAACCCTTGAGTTTGCACGAGTGCATCTTGGTAGGAAGGCCCTGAAGGGACTCGTTTTGTACTCTATCACGTTCATGCTGTGTAGCAGACTTGCCTTTCGAATAGCAGGTTGGCTCAGATGCGCGGTCCTATTTCACGCTATTTTCCTTGCTGCATTGTTGTTAGTTTGTGTGGATGGCGTATTGAAAACGCAGGGGGTTGGATGTGTCAACTCTGATTTTGTCCCAGACTCAGTTTCGTGAGACGCCAGTACCAACAATGTATCGTTGTAAGGGCCGAGATCATCGGGACACCTGACATTGGCATTCAGTTTGGACCAACAGATCTTAAAGTGAATTGTTGGCTAAAATTCCACCTCCCATTTGTTGATTGCGGTTGCCACTCGAGATCGTTTCGTGAACACTGCATTTCTTCACATTGTTTCTAAATGCTACGCGATGTGAGACTTGACTCAGATGGACCAGAAGTATGGTCTTGATATTGATGCACACATGTATAGTACCGTCGCAAAACTGAAATCATGAACCACGAGATAGCATTGGGATCTGTGATATGTGCGACCACTCGCAAACATGTGATGACTTGCCTGCCAGCGTGGCTTTCGATAAATCGTCAGCCGAGGCAATATTTACCCTCACCTGGGATTGAACTGCGGACCCCTGTAGTACAAGGTGGCGCTCAGCAACTAGGCCACCCAACATGGTCGACGTAGTCCAGGGCGCATGTGTGCCGAACAATCGAAGTTTTTGTTGTGGATGCGAGGGTGCGATTAGGATTTAAGGGGGTGGGTATGGTGGGATGTATCTCCAGGCACATGCACGGGGACCACTGCTTTGGGATTGCGTCCATGATTGCGTGCATCCTGTGCGCGCCCGTATTCAAGCGGTCTCACACTCCGGGTTTGCGTTTTCAAATCATTTCTGAGACTTGGAGATGAAACTGCCAGCGACAGAGGGAACCTTGCGCAATGGACTGTTATGAAGCCTGTTTTGGGTTTTGGTTCTTACCCTCGATTGTGCCTAAACTACGGACACTGCTAACAGACGCACCCGAGAAAGAGTCAGACACAGCGCTGCCCCATATGTAAACACTGGAAAAAATAAGGACTTATGTGCAGGGTTTAGCAGGGTGGATCAAGTTCTGATGTATTGAATAGGGATATGACCCATACCCACCAGGCGGGAAGCCTTGCCATCCAAGTCCCCCGCTATGCGCACAGGCTTGGG
>NHOP01001520.1:0-10658 GCA_018697155.1 Pyramimonas parkeae | reverse complement strand
GGCGACGCGAATCTGGCGCACCATGAAGGCCACCATGTCGAAATCCCTGCACACTTCTATGGAGTGCGTGGACACCACCAGTGTCACGGGCGCCTCAAAGTCCGGGTGCCTGCGATCCAGCTGCGTGGGGTCCCGAACCCGGCGCTGACTCTTGGGCGCGTTGGTGGAGGCGGTGATCTGCTCAAAGGCGAGGGTGCGGCGTGCAGAGTCCGAGGTGCGATTCGGGCGGTAGGTGAGCTTCGTGATGCCACGCATGATCTGGTCACGGGTCACCTCGTCCTGTGAAGTTACAGGCTCGTCCTGGCAGGCAACGCAAACAGAGGGGAGAAGGGGTCGGTGGCGGGGGGTTGAGTGAACTACGGGCCAGAGGTACAAGGAGGTGGGCTGGTTGCGGGTGAGAGTTGTCAACCTCCGTACCACGTGTACTTGATGAGATAAACCTTGGAACCACGGAATCGTCTCCAGTTTAGGCGGTTGTCAATACGTTTGTTATCATCACTCACTACTTTATGTGATTCGTCAGCTATAGTGGCCACAATGAAATTATAGTGAAGAGAGAAAGTTCACACACAGGGGATTGAATGCAGGACACAAGGAGTTACAACATGCTGTTCTACCAACCAAACTACCCGAAACAGGCAAAAGCGATACGCCCGGTGCCCCTAGCCGCGTGCCTTATATCTTGCAGATGCTGCTCGCATACACCACCAATAGGTTGTACCACATCATTGATTCGACTTGAGTGGTCGATTCAGTCATGCACTAAAGCGTGTCAGATCGCTGATCCCATGGAGAGGATGCTTGTGTGAAGATACTTGCAATGGCACGCTGATAACAACAGCACTGCAAAGGTTGTGCTTGATTACGCTCGTTTCGTATCATGGGGTTGAAAGTTTGCAGTCAATTCATTTTGCATTTCAAGTCCTAGAACAAGGTCAACCTGTGGTGTTTCTTCATATCCCCATGTGACCCTCACTGCGCAAACAAAGCAACTGTTGGCATTACTGCTACCCCTCAAGAATGGCATGCGGTCCCTTCTGAATAGCTCTCAATAATGCGGCTCTAGCACCATCAAGGTTAGAGCCAGGCTTGATGAAGTGTCTGCGGATTGGTTTCACATCGGATAAAAAATGTAACTGAAGGCCTCTATATTGGTATGCAACGAACGTTCCGCCCAACCAAACGACAAGCGCCGAACATGCGCATCGCTCGTGGATGATATCGTGAATCCAGCCAAGGTAAGCCAGGGGCGGGGACTGTGCGCCTAGAGGTGCACCACAGCAGTTTCCTACGCTTCTTGTCGCAAGGGAGAATTTTCTACCAGGAAGATGACGGCCGTGTTGCGGACGATGGCGCGCGCGATGTGCACTCGCTGCTGAAATCCGGCGTTGAGCCGGTTGCCGCTGTTCCCCACGTTGGTGTCAATACCTTCTGGCAGCAGCTCCCGCTGGTCCTCCGTGCCTGTGCTCCGCCCAACACACGCACGCTCGACATTATTTGTTCGTATGACCACGGACGCAGAGAACATGGCTTGCCTCGAAAAGATACGCTTTGCATTGCAGAAGTGTATGCAGTCGGCACAGTCATCCGCCCAGTGGGGAAAAGGCATTCCCAGGTAAATATTCATGGGGGCATGACTCTTGACCAAAGGGCGGGGATCCATGTCAACTCAGTCGTGCGCCTAGTTCTATAGGTGCAAAGGATACCCTTGAAAACATGTGGATTACACGACAACCAGATTGCTTGGTTCCAAGCAGAACGCATCTCGCCATCCCATCAGAATAGTCTGCCTGGCTATGAAAATCCGTACAACGCAATAAACTCTTGGGTGTTTCATGTGCATTTGGTTGCTCCCCCGTTTAAGAAAAGTCAAAGGTGAACATATGTACGCATGAACTATACATAGGTTTATATGTTCACCTGTATACCTATGTATATAGGTGAACATGTACACCAATGTATGTTCACCTTTGCTACGTTGTTCTCTACCGTCTTGCGCAAACATGCGGGGCGAAGGCATAGAGCCCAGGTTTTGACAAGTGTCGCACCCAGGATGCATGCCAGCCTGGCGGCGCGCTCCACCTCAGCACGTGTGGCGTCGCAGCCGATTCGAATGTTGTCCTCTATGGTCATGGCATAGAACAACGCCGGGTACTGCTCAACCATCGCAATCTGCAACTCTCAAGCCCGGAAACATACCCCCATTGTTGTTAAACAAGCTGTCACAGGACACGCTGGAGCCCCCTGTCCTGTGCAGCCTTCATCTGGTGTGATGCTGAAAGGGGGATAAGCTTCTATTGTTCGTCGCTGAGGTTCCACAGCTACAAACATACACATGTACCACGCAGCAATACTGCTTTGAAATGGATTATGAGTCCAACAGGAACGCTCCTCTTATTGAAGTAATGACCACCATGCGTGTCTATCTATAGGTCTACTTGCCAGTAGCAGTGAGGTGTTGCGGTCGCCACGTTAATAATATGAGACTGAAAGAGAGCTTTACATAAACTTCAGCATAAAGTTCCCATGGCGCTCCAAGCACCATCATGATGTTGATTCGGGGAATTTTCATGTGCGTCGAGCTCACCGATTTAGACAGGTCCACTGCACTCAATGGTATACCGCCAATAAGAATTGATCCGGTTCCTGGGCTGTACAATCTCGCAAGCAGCTTCAAAAGCGTGCTCTTGCCAGCGCCCGAAGGCCCGGTAAGGACTACCTGCACCAAGCTCAGCAGCACGATGGCTGTCAGTTATAGCACCTTATTGTGATTGCGTATCTGCGTAAACGTTGTATGGGCTGGCAGCACTTAAATGAAAAAGGGCTAAACACAAATACAACCATATTCATATCCCAATACGGTGGGCTGTTAGAGGCAAGAGAACGCTATGCAAATCTGCCATCAAACAAGCCGATCGGCTCAAGTTCAAAGACATTGGGCTTTTGCACATAGTCCAGGGACTTGCAGCACCAGCATGCGAGGTGATGCCCCGGCACTCGACTCATTGTTCGTCGGCAAATACAATAGGAAGATATCACACCAGTCCCCTTAGCATCTGCGACGACATCTGGTTGAGAAATAAAAACATCCAAAACATTGGGTGTTGTCATTGCTGCACAAAAACAGACTGTCATGAACCATTCAACCCAATACACATTCGAAGACAAGGGACCCATCCCATCCGTGCAGATGACATTTTGACAAAACAAAAATCAAATTAAGCAAAACTCTAGGCTGAGCATGTACGTCACAAGCATGAGCAGGCGTATGAGAATGTAGAGCCACCTAGATGGTACAAAGATGTGAAGCTGCCATGTGAAGATCCGCATTATTCAGCAAAAGCAAGCTTCTGCATGCACAAAGCATCAGCCAAACGCACTTGTTGTATCATGCAGGTGCGCAAGGACGCCCCGCCCCACACACCCTGCTCGACAGGCCCACGCCGCTGCGCAGATAGCCACGCACCTTCTTGCCGGCGGGGATCTGCAGGTTGAGGCTGTTGATCACCTTGGGCATGCGGCTCCAGTTGGCGGGGAGCGCGTTTGCAGCGTGGCTACGCTGGTTCTCGGAGAAGCTGGCGATGCGTTTCTGCCGCTGCGTCTTTCTTGCCTGCATGCGGCCACGGCTGTCTGACTTGATGCTCAGCCGGCGCACCAGGCTGCTGGACCCACGCCCCACCGGCAGGGAGTGCCGCGCCTCCTCCCCCGCCGCCGCCAGGGCCTTGGGCACGTCCCCGGCCACGGATCCTGCATGGCGGAGTGGAGAACAGTTCTGAATACCAAGGCAACGGCGGCGTGAGACGGAGGCCGCTACGATTGCCTGGCGTGAGCATACGATAGCTTGCGTGGGTTTGCTCTATCCAACCAGCGAAAGTATAGTAGAAACTACGGAAAAATCGAATTCCTCTTTGAGAACGTAGTTCATATAGGGTGTTCACAACGAGTGCGCCTTGAGGGTTTATTGCACAGCGATGACTACGGCGCCGTAAGTAGACCAAAATCACCTTTGAAAAGCCAAGGGCATCAAAATACGCGTTCATTTGTACAGACGTTGCGGGCATATCAACAGCGTCAACTCAGGTGCTAGTCCGTCCGACATGCGCGAGAGCGAGGCCGCATGCACTCACGGCAGGGCGGCGCGTGCAGATTTTCCAGACTGCAATCTTATGGAGCACGGCAGCACAAAATTTTGACTATGCAACATTTGAGCTTGCATTTGTAATCAATATGACCACTCGCTGATCGGATGTGGCCTAACAGCAGCCTGATCCCCGAAAATTCATCCTGACAGGACGGAACCTCCTCAACTCCAGTAGGAACCCAGGAAGAGCTTGGAGCATCCTGTCTGCCTCTTCACCAATCAAAGCATCTGGCGTTGGTTCAGTGGCAGTACCTGCTACACGGGTGCCAAGCACTTCGAACAGAGCGAAGCACCCTGCCTGTTTAGAAATAGTCTGTTCAGTTTGGATTTTGTGGGCTTTAGGGAAGGCTTTGAATTGCAGTGGTCCATAGTTGCGCCTTGTGCACAGTGATGCCACAGTTCGAGGCATGCCACAAAAGAAGGCCTATTCTCGGAACTTCTGCCATGCGTGCACATACTCATGCTTCCAAAACAGAGCGAGCTGTGCGCAATCGTTTGCTCGATCACTTGCACGTCATCATGCCTAGGACGGAATATATTCATCCTTCCTCAACCACATATGTTAAATCACCAGCTCTACGCTGCCCGAAGCACCTAGGCGCGCACGCAACGCTGCGGGCTGACAGGCACCATTATTCAGCAAACGCGCCAAGTCAACCACACACCTGCATCGGAGTCCGTGCGGTGCACAGAGCCGTCTTCTTCTTCCTCCTCCAGGTCCTCTTCACCTACATCCTGGCAAGATAAGGACACCCAAATGACAACCCAATCCGCAACCACAGGAAACTGTGTTGAACAAGAAGTTGGTGGCAGAAGTTGCGAACACCGGCCAGGGACAATCTTGTACTGTGATCTTGTACTGTCACAGGAACAGGGGCAGATCAAGGGCAAGGCACCATGTCTGCAGAACTCCCGAAGTTCCGCCTGGCACTGTATGTATTCTCGTAACCTTGTGCCGCACCATCAGAAATTCATTTGCAAACCCGTGAACGGGGGGGCGGAGCCTGCAGTTCTCAAGTTGATCAGTTTTTCTAGTACTTTGACGCCTACATCACAATGCAAACATCAGAACCCCACTAGACTTATGTTTCAAGAGGAAGGGCATCATTATTTTGGGCGTCTGATGAACATGCTTTTTGCTTGTTTTGCTTATACTGCGATACACAGCACTAAGGAACTATTTTTGCTGATTGTGTTCGCGAGTGGATTGCTGGGTCATATGTATGTACCAGACACAGCACTTTCTTCACCTGAATCTGTCAAAGGTGTAAAATTTTTCTTGTACCCATGCATGGTGTCGCAAGCAGTATCGCTTACCCTTGGATACGCGAAGGTAAGGTCCTGGATGTTGATGCATGCCCGCCCCGGCACCCACTTGGCCTTTCGGAACTCAAAGTTGCGTTCATTGATGAGGTCGGATATGCCCTGCAAGGAGGGCGCTGCGTTTTGGAGCACAGTCAGGTGGCCCGTGCTGTCGTTCACCCACTGAGCAACAAATATAAGCCCACGCCCCAACGCTGAGTGGCTGGAATGACGAATGCGCATCAAAATACACATAATCGAACATTACCCCTACCGGCTGGGCGGGAAGCAACGTCAACTTATCACACATTGGATATTGATAACCTAACACAATCACTTTGAGGAACAGTGCATCACGCCTACCATATATCTACACATGCAAACAACAAATTCTGGAAGATTCACCCCAAAGGATCGACACCAAAGTCCCCGCAGGGAACAGTGATGCACACCCTAGCAACCTCTCCTTGCTCACATGCTTCTGTACCAAATTGATCACTTGAAGACCAGGTTTGAATGTCGGACCCTGCTGCTAATGTACCTCCAAGAGTGTGCATGCAAGGCACAGTTGATGACCACCGCATACCAAGCAACTTGAGAGTTGTTCAAGAAAGAAACCCGGAAAATAATCTGACGCCACCCATTATCAGTCAGCAAGTGTGCCAAAACTTTGTACCACCGTACTTCAAAGCTCAATCAAAGCAATGATGGAACTCACAAGACATGCTAGAATTTGCCGAACCAGAAAATCAGGCCCAGTTCATGATTCAGCTTTCACTCCCTCATAAACTGCATCGCATGGGGGGGGAATCAAACCATCGCATTTGTGATTTCATATACAGTGGGATATGACTCATCATGGCTGAGCATCGATATATACTTCAGCTCTCTTTCATCAGAGATGAAGGGGGAGGAGAATCATGAATACCAGGAAATGAATAAAACAAAGATACTTCACCGGCAATCAATCTCCATCTGTGATCAAGTATGACTGTTAACTTGCACACATTCTACACATCATGCTGATATCACAAGCTAAGTTCATAATTGACATACAAAGCCAGCTAGCTTTTCGGAATGCCATTGTCAAGCTCTCAGAAAAATAAAAAAAAAAAAAATAAAGAAGAAAAACAAGATGAAAAACAATATGAAAACTAGCGCCTTTAAACACTGGGCATGCCTTTTATTGGTTCAGGGGAATGTGCTAGACAAACTCGCTACAATGTGTCATTGTCACGCGCCTCTCCAATCAGAAAGAGTATTCTGCCGCTCTCTTGAGGTGTACATTCCAATTCCATTGGTTTGCTAAGTTGCTCCGCTAGGATGCTGTGGGGGGTGCGGGCAATCGAAGCCATCTAATTTATCGCTCTCTGCGTGCCTACAGGTGCCTATCCACACTTCAGGGTAGCGGCATGCAAATATCCGTAACCAGGTGTGCATCTTGGCGCTTGTGGCTCTAGTGGCCAACAATGCGGACAGGGGTCTATGTAAACGGCCTATGAACCCAAGGTAGGCGCTCGGGACAGTCGTGATCTCTCGATGAATTGAGCACTGGCTGCGAAACGACGACTTGCACTGCGCACTGCAAACTCTAGCAGTGCGAAAGACAAGACTACACAAGTGAGGGGCATGCACAACAGATTGACGCCTCCCCCCAACCGTGTACACAACTCGAAACAGGTTGAGATCTCAACATATCCATGTTCATAACTCAAAACAGCTCACCTTGAAGAGAGTCGTCCCCGTGGTGAAAAACGCGACCACCTCCCCAACCGTGATGAAGTTGTAGTGCCTCGAGAGCATGAGCCCCATGCCCACCACCAGGATCAAGGTGATTTGATTCAGAACCTCAACACCGCGTTGGCTGCAACAACAACGAATCACACCACTGCAGTTGAGGCCCAGGAACTCGGGACGCGCTGAGCTTCCTAGGAACTGTACTCGCGTAGCATGACAAGGTCTCTGGTCCAATGTTCGGCAGCACAAAGAAACGCGCTCCTATGTTGGTAGATTGTGTTGGTTCATGTCACATTCACTCCCCACAAGCCTAGCATACAACATGCGCTCGTATGCATGATGGTTCCTCAAACTTTATCAAAAGCAAAAAGCAACCCATGAAGGCGGAGTGCACCACACAGTCCACACACTAAAGCATAAATTCGGATCAACCAGGAAAGATTTGTTCGTAAGGCTACGATTTGATTCTCATGAGATTGTGAGTTCGAGTCCTAATGTGGTAGGTTTGTGCCTCGTCCTCAAAGTGATCATATGTCTTCCTGGCCGGCATACCACCTCCGAGACACAGGTGATCTGTAATTATTCATAGCTCAAACAACCACCATTGTACTTCAAGGTTCGAAATCATTATCAGCTCACAATCTACATCGGATAGCTCTATCTGTACAGCCTCAGGATTAATATTCTTGTTTGGTGAATTGGATTATGGGTGGAAAATGATGCCTTGGCAGGTGATGTATCGCTGACCATGTTCACTGAAAGATTGCCTCCGAGTATCATGAAGCGGCACCCACCGCTGAACAGACTGCCTACTCGGCAAGCTAACTCTCAAACTCCATTGTTTGTCAGACGATTCAATGCAATTGCCATACCAAATCGAAGGGTTGGCCTGAACCCTCACTCGGGCGTGCTGACTACATCGACACAAGCACAACAGCTGGCTTTTCCGATCTTTCGTCACATCGTCACACGATCATACTCCTGGCTATTCCTCGCAAAGTGGCCACACGGGCTTGCTATTGATCGTTGTGGTCGCCCAGAGACGCGAGCGCACGCACTTTTGCAGGTTAGCCACTTTGAGGCATCGGTACGCGGAGGTGAGGGTGGACCCGGCAATGCGCAGCGATGCCGCTGCTTGCTGTTCCATGCTCAGGATGCGGATGGTGCTGCCTTTGTTCAGAAGCTCCTGAGCCACCGCAAAGAACTCCATCTGTACCTCCTTGCGCTCCTGCGCATGGAGGAGGCGAGATTAGCTAGAATGCTCCGGCTGCCGTTGGCGCAGAAAACAAGGTCGGCTGCACCAAGCCACCTTGCCCAACCCGATACAAGTGACGGTGCGTGTTGTGGGAAAATCATGCGTTGGGCGCATGCCAAAACAAAGTTTGCACTAATGGTGCGATTGAAAGTTGCACGTTGTATATAGAGCAGCACGAACCGTTTCGTCATGAACAGCATCCTGTGGCCTCAAACGGCTTCAATTGTACGCCTAACGCTCTTGCCCTGGGTTCTCAATGTCATGCTGCTATCACACAAGTGATGATGGGGAACCCTTGAAAGTTGCTGATGTTCTCGGCTGAAACAAAATCATGACAAAAATTGCAAAAACATGACTCCAACCTCGAGCCACCTAGCAGAGGTTGCGAATCAGTTTTCAAAAAATCATTTTCATCATCCTGCGCGCAGCAAGGTTCGAGGGTGTCTGGTGATATAATCGAGCTGCACATGAAAAGCCGAAGCACGATTTTTTCCGAAAATCTGGTTGATACCTGTGTGCGAATATTTTTGCATTTGGGAAAAACGTCACCATCTACAAGTGCGATCATATTCTTTTTCAGCAGTGTTTACATCGCCACCAGAACTCAGCTTAAGGCTGCATGACAACGAATGCGTACGGCTGTAACAAGCTCGGCGGCAAGTGCCAGATTCGATGTCGTGACCTAGCTCGCTAACTCCCGCGTCACATCATCACGATCATCAATCCAGCAGACTGGCGACTGGTGGGCCCACATACTGCTAGAATTTGCGCTGCGACCCAGGCAGGAACCTCCCATAACAGCGCTCAGACACTAACCCTCCTGATAATCAAAGCTACCGCCCCACTGACCAGGCCTCCCGCCATGGGTGGTGAGGGGTGCACGTCCTTCTAGCAACGCGCCAAACGTTTGAAAGGGGGCAGTCCAACGGACGCACCAGGGAGAACATGTTGATGATGGGCCCGAGGCGCCTTATGTATACCACCATCAGCGGCGTCAGCACCAATAGAATCACGGTAAGTTGCCAGCACAGCTCCGCCAGCACAATCAGCGTCACGGTGACGTTGAACACCACTGACAGTATCCCTGTAGCATCCCACGCACACTCATGCAACGGCACGCCCTCCTTGGACTCACACACCGCCAAGCACTTGTTGCAAAGCGCGCATATGCCCGCTTTGGCAGATCAATGGTAAGGGATTAGTGCGGTTGATAGTGCGTGCATATAGGTGTGTGGCGTTGAGGTGGTCACTCACTCTGCATATAAACCTACAGAACGTCCAAAAACGTCCACGAAGCTCGTTGTGAATCACCGCATGTTTAGGGGTGTTTCAAAACTTTTCTTATTTACTCGCCAAATCGACCAAAAAGACCAGGTTTGATTATTTCTGGCTATCAAATTTCATCCGCAAACGCGACGGACCAAGTTGCAAGCCGAGGAGTCCCGAGCACACCATCATTCGCATTGGAGAAATACAAGGGAAGACACCAACAAATGAACGCCCACTTGTAGCTTCCAATATGAGCAATACCTCAATGTAGACAGACCCTTGGTAGTTGAGTATCGCTCGCTGTGATTTTCCACAAACTGGATATGATTGTTTGACTGACAGGAACCTGTTAGGAACCCAGTAAAGCACACGATGACAACTTTTCCAACGAAATTTCCAACCAACTGATGGTGCTGAGCACAATCATCAGGGTGTGGAACACCAGAGTGGAGCTAATCTCAGGTTCGAAATATATCTACCATCAACACATGCAAAAGCAAGCACGGTTTTTTCGCCGCACAAATTAGTGCTTTTGCACCACACAGATACCGTCGTCAATCATGGGAGGGGGATTCCCGTACGCAAAATAAGCACCACCAAGCACACATTCGATACTGGCATTTCAAATGCCTTGAAGAATTGTTCATGTTCACAATACGAGGGATTGAAGCAGCGCGAACACACACACCTATGTACGCATTGATGGACTTGTCCATGAACTCGATGTCATTCTGAACTAGAGACATCAGCTTTGCGTGGTCCAGCTTCTCGACCTGCGCATGGAACAGCACATCAATGATCCTGTTAACCACAACTAGGGTATCGTAGCACAGCCAGGGTGAAACGTGCGGCGAACGTGTGCAAAAGAGTGTGCTTGAGGGTAGGGACACCTCCACACCGTCGCAATCAAAGGAGGCACACATTGTGTGGAGGGTTTGCAGAAAAGTGGCAGCG
>NHOP01001519.1:0-10659 GCA_018697155.1 Pyramimonas parkeae | reverse complement strand
ATAGCAATCTGGGAGACTGCGCCCGCCAGCCCCCCCGCCACGAAACGCTCCGCCACTGAAGGCGCCTCGGCGTCTGCTGCCACCGCGCCCTGCGGCCCGCCCCCAAAAAATCAAACACCTTCTCGTTTAAGCCATCCGAGAAAAGCGTCACTGTGAGCTGCTGTGAATCACAACCCGATTTGGGTGGCCTAGTCGTGAGAGAGCTGAATGGGTTTGCAGGAGGTCGTGTGACGGAGCTCCAACATGGAAGATTCCCATGCCGGCCGACAATTCAGCAAAAGCCGCGGTGCAGTGACCACTTCGCCACACAATCGCCGCAATGTCTTCTGGGTCGAAAGTTTGTGTGCTTTCGGAGCCCGTTCAATCCACGTCCGGGTTCAAGTCCCGGCATGGGTAGCTCCTGTCTCGGCCGATAATTTATCAAAGGCCATGCTCGCTGGCGGGTCATCTTCGATTAGCGAGTGGTTATCGCAACCGTTAATAAGAACCACCATCAATGGTTGTCACGTGAGGAATGCCATGCATATTCCTCACGAACAAAAGTTCGTAAATAAAACAACCAGGACCCGGTCGCTGCCACGGCGAAGACGGGAACTGCATTCTTCAAGCCCGATTCTTGTGCTAGTCCATGTGTCGAGGAGGGTTGGCGAGGGCTTCTAGGGTTTGGGATGTAGGGTACCCTGCCTTTCCGGACAGCACACCAGCCACAACAGCGCGCAGGATGGAACAAAAGGGCAATAACGCGCAATCTCTCAGACACACCTTGAGCTTGTCGAACGCCAAGAACCTCACGGCAGTCTCGGGAGCAATCTTCATCACGTTGGTGCCGTTGCCGCGAAAAAACGCCCTGCACGCAGTCATCCCCGGAACCGAGAGTCTGTCGAAAGCTGCGAAAGAATCAAACCAGCCCGGAGGAGCCGTCGGATTCCTATTCGTCAAGTAAGCAATTGTCGGGGTCTCGCTCCCGCTCGCTAATCACGGCCCGCCAGCGCGGCGGAGGGCGAGGTCCCGCTCGCTCATCACGCAGCTCTCAGCTTGAACTGCCGATCCACTAGCCGAGCTTGCGTTGAGGGTTGCTGGGGAATTGTCTCAGCGTTGCTGAAAACTACGCGCACTCACATGTGGCGCGGAAAACCTACGAAAATGAAACTGTTTAGGGTGTGGTTAGGGAGCTACGAACAAGACGGCATCGGGTACGCTCTGTCCTACTCCATGCTCTCAGTCAACGCAACCCCATCCAATCGAAATCCGTGCGGCAACTTTGAAATGGCGCACACCAAATGCAGTTCGCCAAAAAAGAAAATTGCGGATTCACAGGAGTTTAACCAACTCTCGAACTGGATCTTAACATGGGAAATGTGCGCTTGTCAGGTTCGGGAGTTGCGTAAAAAACGTCTCGCTTCTATTTTAACACACATCCAAATACGTCTTTGGAATTTGGAGCCCTAGAATCTATCGGACCTAGGTTCAGAAATCCACTCAACATCTATGTGTACAAAATCAATGCGACACATTCCCAGCTCTCAAACGACGAGTTGCTGACCTGAACATCACAACAAAAATCATGATTTGAGCCAATGAAAGGACGGTGCATTCATGCCACAGCTCAAATATAGAACACAATATTTGGGGGCTGTGATACTTTGGTCTGCATAGTTCCAATATCTACATTCTTTCAAATTCAGGTTTGTCAAGTCCACGAATTCTAACAACATGAGCGCGCACCGCATTCCTCCTGCTGAGTAGATAGAGCGTAGCCCCGATACAATGCCGCCCTGCAACACGCAATTCTGGGTGGAAGCAGGTACTGCAGCTTGCATGAGGGTTTTCAAGCGGTCTAGCGGTGCAGTGGCCGAACGACTGACTGCCCCGGAGATTGCTCCATTCATGAATCGGGCAAACACCTGCAGACAAAGGTGCCCCTTGTGCTCATACACCGATTTTTGGTAAAGAGCAGCTCATTGTACTCATCTCACACTGTGATGTTCAGACTCTTGCAATGCTTCTGTGGAAGAACACCTGAAATTCCCTCCTAAACAAAAGCCTGCACTCTATTTTTATGGCTGCATAAACTCATTCTTGATATTATGGTGATGCAATCTGGAATTTAGATTGCATGGAACATAGATTTGATGCACAAATCACTGCAACGCCCAATTGGGCTTCCTAATTTGACCGGGACCCCTAATTGTGCTACCAGCTTGCCGAATACTGCCTTCAAAAATAGCCCAACTCCTTTCCATTAAAACAAACACTCATACAAAATCCGGCCTTCTACTTATGCTCTGGCTTCCTCACTCATTGACTCTAGAAGAGCACTTCGTCCGAGATGGATAGACGAAGGTTCCGCAGATCAATCGACTGTCAAATCCGGTGAGCTCTCGCGGTCATTCGTGTGAACGTCTTACAACGTGCTTGAGGCTCGTCCAGTGGATTGTTTCGGTGTTCACTGGTACTGGTGCTATGGAATACATGTGGCATTTTTATGTGCATTTCGTATACAAAGTTTTGCAACATCACGGTGCCATGGTGGTTGTTCAGGCGGTTGGTATATTCAGCTTCGAAGACCCGCGAGCTAGCATAACCTTTCTTTGGTGAATAATCGAGGCAGTACGTATTCACGAAATCACTGATCAAACAATACATGCCAATGAATAGCGATCGCATTTCCTCACGCCATGCAAAACCACTCACGTGCTCATACCTTTTCGATTAAAAACGCCACCAAATTACAGTTATCTCCAATTCGAGGCCGGATTGTCAAATGTGGACAGAGCTTCGATTACCTGAAAATTATGTGAGTTTTACCCGTGATGCGCAACATCACGGCGAACGCCAAATTAAACAGCGAACATTTCGATCACGTTTCCGCGGACACTGACGGAGCATATCGTACGGTTCCGTACCCTCACATTGGCGATGTGTCGTACGCAGTCTGGGTAGTGGGTTTGAGGTCCTGACGAACCCAAGAGTTTCGTCTCCTCATTCAGTGTCACCGATGCACGCAGGTACCTCTCTCGAAATCTTCCCAGATGACACAGTTCATGCCAGATGATAGTACAAAGTGAACAAAAAAACAATGTTTGACGTGCCTCTTCCACTCTCACGCTCAACTGATACGATACGTATGTGTTCGGCGGACGATGCGGAACGATCGCACACGGGCGATGGACTCTCGATTGTGATTCTGAAGGTAACATCGAATGTGAAACAAGTTGTAATGAATTTTCAGGACAAAACGATTTTCGGGAATAATGGTGCCATTCGCAAGCACGACAAGTGCGTCAAGGCGTGACAAAGTGTACTACAGACATTACCACAATTCGAGCAAACTGCAATCCGCATAGTTAAGAAAAATCATCGTCTTTCAATCATACATTATGTCGAACACATCATTCTGATGAAATCGTTTCGACTATAAAAGATATGATTTACGCCGATTTGTAAGTCATATACAACCTGCAGGTTGCGTGGTGCAAGCTATACGTTTAAGTTGCGCGGGACGCAACCATGAAATCCCTTCCTACAAAAGAGGGGATGAGCCGAAACAATGGTGAGGTAGTGGGCTCTTACATTCAAAAGCGAATTCTCATGAATATGGACACGAAATATCATCAAGAATCTTGTGAACATCAAAAAGTATATGCGAGCTGCTACTATGCACACGCCAACATCACCGAATCTCAAGTGATAAGACACGACCACAAATAGATGTGGCATTCATTCTACTTCCGATGATAGAAATCTCGCACGATAATGAGTGCAGATATGACGATATGGCATTTGTATAGTACCAGTACCCTTTGAATACTACGCGGTCAACAATCGCTCATATGCGTGAGCCAAACATCTAGACCACTTCCCCTCTCTATACACGCAACCGTGACGCCATTCCATTGACATATACAGTGATGCGAAAATATATGGAAAATCGTTAGCTTCTGAATTGCGTACGTTTATTTTCATGGCAGCGAAGTATTATATACCGCGATCTTCTTCTATTTCGAGCTTGCGTTTTTGCGACGCCCGCACATAAACGAGACACCCAATGTAACACGAAAGTTGATGCGAGTGTATAAAGTTTGCGGTGGCACCATACCGTGTCGTGATTCGTCTCCGTAGGGCTCATGCTGTAGCCGTTGTTGAGGATATCTTACGGCGCTTTGTCAAGGAGCTGCTGCTGGGTCCGCGCAGGTTCCTTTGTATGCTTCCGTGCAGCGGTGTGGCTCCTCAATATCGAATGAGCTCCTCACCGGCGTCTGACCTCCTCAATTTGATTGGGGCTTTCGAACAAGTGACAAACAAATCATCTGTACCGTGCTCGTATCTCAAATAGTTGATTGAT
Source organism: Pyramimonas parkeae (assembly GCA_018697155.1). NCBI lineage: Eukaryota > Viridiplantae > Chlorophyta > Pyramimonadophyceae > Pyramimonadales > Pyramimonadaceae > Pyramimonas > Pyramimonas parkeae. Next base: position 6,314 of record NHOP01001519.1, on the reverse strand, counting down.
GAGCCGGCATTGGTTGCATGTTTTGGATGCATACCCGCAAATGAAAATTTTTTATCGCACGCTGGCAAAATCGCTATCGGACGGCCTAGTTTTTTGGGGGTTCACTTTACACTATACTAGGCTTGCACGTGCTAGGATGGGTACTTGGGCTCATAATTTATCGAAGGCCATGCTGGCTTGGCGCGTCTTCTTACAGATAGATTCGCTGGTGATACCAATTCTCCTAACTATGAGAATGGCATATAAAAGGCCTCGCTGGCGATGTACAGTCATGAACACGGGCGAGAAAAACATAGAGGCTAGGCTGGCTTGGATTGTCGATATGCGAGCGATCATGACATCCCATAAACAATCAGATGATTCGACTAGCGACGTTGATGGATGGCTGGTCCTCGTCGTTAAACAAAATGTTCTCAAATGCCGATAGAGTCACAACAGGTACCGCCCAGGTCCATGATTCAATATAGGCTATGCTCAATATCCTATGATAAATAACCATAGCCGGTCCTCGATTAGGGAGTTCATGCCAACCGCTTAAACCTTTCTCATGACAAGTACCACCTCGGCTACGGTTTGTCAAGAGCCCTGATCCGTTGGCGGGTCATGTCCCATTCGCGATTGACAGCACCAATCGCCCAAACAATCCTTCCAACACTCATGATACGACCGGTGTTTTTTTCATCGGACATGCTGGCCTAGAGCGTCATTTAAGATCCGCGAGTGATGATACCGATAGTCAGGACAATCACCACCGAGTACTGGGTCAGGAAACTACATATTGTATATTGTCGGATGGCCTAATTGGTATGCGAAGACTGTTGCTCGGGAGATCCTGGGTTCGAGACCCGACATTAAGCTGCATCCGCTGACGATTTCGCAATCTGAAGCCATTCTGGCTGGCGGGTCATCTCCGATTAGGGAGTGATGAAACCTACCGCCTAAACAACCACCATGCGTATTGTTGTGATTCCAAAGTTTATGGTTTCGCCAAAGTCAATTTAGTATTGTGGCAAACACTTTCGTTCATATTGGTTTCAAGACGAGAATGAGAAGCTTGGAACTTACACTGTCATTTTGTAATGGAACCCACCGCGACAATTCACTTACGCAGATGACGTCCAGACCTTCATACGGATGACGATACATGTGAATTCGCATGAATAGCTTCTGTTCGTTCACGAGCGCCATAAATATTATTAAGGGTATTTGACAATGATGTTTACTATGATTATCATTAGAACTATTTTCAGAATTAGAACAATATCATGGTTCATTACTGATTTCATTTGTTTTTCCATAAAATTCTGAGTATCAACACATACTTGTTTTTGTCAGCATATGAATGTGATTTTCATTTATTCACAATATAAATATTATGACTATTCGCCTCCGACGGGTATGCGTGAACCTGTTGCGGGCCCTCCCACCGGAAATCTGTCCTGGTGTATTTCTCGCTCCAGAGCTCCGTTATCTATGAATATAGTAAGCAGCATTCAAGCCTCGGGAAAAAGCCGTGAACTTGATAATGTGGCATAGAGTCGTGTTCGGGTGAGCGAGGACTGCATGGAAACTCGTACCCTCACGCTTGTTCTGATTGTGCGTGTATGCGCACTGTCACTGACATGTACTGAGGGAACGCGAAAAATTCACACACATTCTGATCATGAGGAACGATCCGAAGCAACTTCAAACGAAATCCACACTCCTACTCGGCTCGTCTCGGATGACAAAACACAGATACCGTTCGGCTCCGAATTCATCAATTTTCTTGGAGTAGTCAAGAAAGCAAAGGCCAAAAGTTGGGGTGGCGAATTTAGAACCCTCGATCGAATCGGGGGAGACAACCATGAAAATTATGATGCTACATGGAGTAAAATCACAGCTGGCATACCTGCACAATCAAGTGCACTGGCAAGCCCCACATCAGGTGAACTGGGTTCCACACTCGAAGAGGATGACTCTGTAAGGTATGGTAAATCCGAGGTATTTCCTGATGTTGGAAAACATGAACTCAGCAGGTACAATATTTCTTTCCGAGAGAGTTTGTTTTCCTCCCGAAGGATGCTGCTACAAGAGGGTGCAGATAGAGATAATCATCTGGCAAAGCACACCACAATTGCAACAGGGGAGAATGATCCGGTACCAGTGAACGAACCTGGGCGTGACATGTGGTCCAAGTACAGTGAATCAACACACGTAAGTGGAGCCTCTTCACAAGGTGCACCGACGCTGAGAACAAATGCAAGGAGGGAACATGATCTCAGCACCCCACATTTTGCATCAGGGACAAAAGAACAAAATTCTTTGGAGATCAATCATGGATCTGGCAAGAGCATCAAACATGGTGATGCGCAAAATCATAGAATGCGCAGTGAGATGATCTTGAAGCAAAACAGTAACTCGCAAGTTGCATCAACAAGAGCAACAATACATCGAGATGCAGGTGACGGGGCGCTTGGAAAAAATGTAGATTCTGAAGACACCGGTATGCTCGGACACGTTCAATCTGCAAATGAAGAGCATCAGGGTGTTTCTGATTTGCAAGCCAATTCAATGATCGCAGCACAGCGCAGTCACGAGTCTATCGTCAACAGGCAAGAGGAAGCGTCCGTGCAGTCTCCAAGATCACACCAACACCTTCACCAAAACTACAACCAACCTGTGAACGAGATAGGCGCGGTTGAAAATGATGCAAAACATATAAGTCCCTTGCCAGTTGCACCACCTCCAGGTGCTCCAAAGACCCCCTTTCATCCGCCGCCACCCAATCTTCCATCCATGCCGCCACTTTCTCCTCCTCCTCAACCCAAGGTACTGTTTGCGAGCAATTGCTCCGCTTTATTCAGTCTGAAACCTGAACTTGCTTGTATGGTTCTCTTATGTTGCTTTAGTAGTGAGCATGCCTTTACGCACCCCGTTGCAGGGAAGTGGATATAAGCATGAGGTCACAACTTGGAGACCCCAGGCTTGTATCTCCCTGTAGGAAAGGTGATCTTATTGACGACCCGCTGCTTGAGGGACACTTATGCCTATTTCTCAGATCTACGATGCGCCACCAATTCAGTGGCAACAAATAGCAGTAGTTCTGTGAATACAGGAACAACGAATCGCATTCTGGTGACGTGCTTACATCCTGTATCAATGATTAATCTAGCAGCTATTTTTGCGTGGATTGTTCTGCGCTCAACTACGCGCATTCAGCACACTCCGTAGAATTGAAATTCTGATTGGGTGCCTTAACCCATTTTCAATCTACGGGCTGGGCTTGATAGTAATTTTTCTCCCTCTAGGGTTCAGGCTTTGCATCGGCAACAGGATGCCAGGATGGGTTTTATTGGTTCAAAGAGTTGCGTGCAAAGCACTGATGATGTCAATTGTTTGATTCTTTAGTCTGTGTCTCAGTTTGAAGGCACATGTTTTGAAGCGACACTGCCAGAATTCATGTTAACGCTCGGTAGCGAGCTTTGACACGAACGATCCATTAACAGGCTACACACCATCTGAGCCTCGGTGATTTTGATTTCGTAAACGTGCTTGGAAATTTAGGGTTTTAGCTTAGAAATTTAGCGATAATTTCGCTTTACAACGCTGCGAAATTCGAACATCTGCCACATGATAAATGGCTTTATGCCCACTACTATGGCAAGAGTTGCCTCTATTGTCATTCAAGCCAACCTGTCCCCTTTGCTGGTCGTTCTATTGTACAATCGACGGTCCGCTGACCTCAGGGTCACCAGATCGAACCCCGGCAAGAAACCGGGGCGAGAAACTTTTTTTCTCGCCCCGGATAGCGATTTGTCATCCTCTAGATTGACCGGCAGGTCTGCTTTGTACAGCGTGGACGACAATCCAAATTGTCTTCCGAGTTTCAATTATTTACGTTTCTTGCAACATGGGGCGCCCCCAAGAGCCTGTCGCGCGTCCAGAACTTTAGTCTCAGGCTGATAGCATTGCAAAGAGGGTGGGCAGGGATGTGCATGCCGGAAGTGCTGGTAATCCCCGCATGGCAATCCAAAGGGGGGGACCCTCCCTCAATTACAATACAACAGGGGTTCTTCTCACACGCCCACATAACAAGTTTACTCCCAACACATGCTTTTACTTCCAGTGGGTTGGAGTCGCCAATAGAACTCTAACGCAGGATTCCCAAGAATCAAGCTGACCATTGAACAACAAGGTCCAGAAAATACTCATACCGTTGGCTACATGTGCGCGCCCCTTTTGCCTGTGAAGAAGTCTCTGACTCCAGAGGATTAAGGGTTTAGGGTTTAGGGTTTAGACTCCAAGAGGAGTCTGGAGTCAGCGATTTTGTCAAGTTCCGCTCGGGTGACGTGCGTGCGCGTTGATCTGGAAAACCTGTATGTGGCTTGGGGAGTGTTCAGGGCCTGGCAGATATTTTGGGGAGGCAACGTGACGAGTTCCTCACCCCCCCAGCCCCAAGATTGCGGCCGCCAATGTCTGACAACGAACGTAGTTTGGTATGAGCTCCCATGCGCGAAATTCCAGACAAAATGTGCTTCTCCTACCATATCTATTCACCAGGAAAGTGTGTCAACTTCGGATGCCTCACCCTTTCGCTTGACAAGTCGGTGGGCTGCAAATCTAGTGGTGCTGGAGTTACCTTGCACGAAGATGTAGCTCTCCCGGGTGGAAGTTGATGTAGAGGGTGCTAGTGGCTGTTGCTGGCAATCGGTGTACTGATGATATCGCTTGTGTGGATGCCCATCCCAGCTTGTGCATGTAGTATTCGATGGAATGAGGTTCGGAATGTGAGCGATTCCAAAAACAAAGCGTCAGCAACCTCCCTGTAGTGAAAATCGAGTTTGATGGTCCTGAGCGCCCAGCACGGATGAGACTTTAAGGCATGCATAAATGAGCTATCCTTGGGAAAGTGTCAGTAGCAGCAGCTCATGTACCGGTGACCAACTGAAATAGTGCAGACAATGCAGCACATACTTCGCAAGGATGCGCTTAGATCAGAGTGCCTTGCCAGCGGGAATCGCAAGAAGGTGCTGTCGGATTGCATGCGGAATTCCGCAGCTTCGTACCGTACCGTTCAAAGTCCTTGTATCCAGTCAACCATGCACGTTACAGCATAGCGTAGAATGCAAGCAGACATTTAAACTTTCCCCCGGTCGGCACCGTCTGCTGATCTCAACACATCCGTATGAAATATGTGTTGCACCATCTGCGCGTTGTCAGTCTGTGCTACGCTGTGAGCTCTTGCTACTGGCATGTTCCTGACGATTTCGATTCCATCAAAGCCTCCTGGCCATGAAATACGATACATGTTTTCTAGGGACATGACCCCTACCCAAGGGTCAGGGAGCCACGGCAGCTGAGACGCGCTGAATTCCACCGGTGCATAGGATAGCCTTGAAAAACAGCATACCTAGTCCAAGCGCACGTTGTAGGATCCAAGGAGAACGCATGTTGGCATCCTTATTACAATAGTGGGCAGATTAATGTAGATGCATGTTAATCATACTCTTAGCGCTTTTCAAACCCTTTCGCATGCTAGCTTGTGAGCTCTACTTGTTGACCTACGTCTGAGAACAGCTTTACAGTTGTGTCCAAGCATATCCGCTCTCAGCATCTGGGACTATGAATTATTCTGTTGTGCTTCGTTAAACGCATGACAAAAACAAAACAAGTAAACGCGACTAGTTCGCAAGCCAAGGCGCATTAAGATTCGATAACTGGCACGCTCTTGACCCGGCGATATCTTGGTTTGTATATTCAAGGGGTATGAAGATCACCTTGTGCAGCAATAGAATTTAGAGTGCGCATTTCAGTTGACATGGCTATGAAAGTGGCCCTCAGTACAGGGACATGATCCTCGTCCCAACGGACAGGAAGCCATGTCAACTGAGTTGCACGATAGATTATGCTCATGGGTACTGTTCCCTCCAGGACCCGTCACGAACGCATGCCAAAGGTTCTGAGGAGAATGTATCTTGCCATACTATACATGTATGATGAAAAAAACTCTTCCCGCGCGTATCAGGCAATGTGTCTCCTTTGATCCTCCCTATTTATAAGAACACACGAGTTTGTTTGAGCCTGTTTTTCAAGCTTGCGTCTGTTCGTGTCGTCTGAAGTTTTGAAGTTCGTGTCATTTGAACTTTGTGAAGAGGTCTTACTGGACGTCTCCATCTAGCCCATTAGCATTTTGATCCACCGTCAATATGGCTATCACTTGATGCTATGCAACGAATGAGACTCATGGTTTCGGCTCCGTGGATGTTATCAGGAGAAGGACCTCAAGAGCATGCTCGCTTTGCAAGACTTCAACTTCAGGTACGGCTTGAGCC
>NHOP01001518.1:0-10675 GCA_018697155.1 Pyramimonas parkeae | reverse complement strand
AATCTTGCATGTCTATGTCTAGTACTAATTGCTATTACTATAGATCATTCTCGATCGATGACAGACATGCATGTTATGTTGGTTGCACTTAGCCTTCCGACTGTTGCCAGGAGCAACAAACGCTGTCAATGATGACATCGGATCCATCTCAGCTCCGGCGCAGAAGAACGCTGCAGTCGCGATGTATTTGGCGTTAACGGCAGTATATGCGAATGGACTCTGATAAGTTCGAATCCCTTCAACAATTTCAATTACTTGTTTGCATGTACGCGGTTTGCAGCACAACACATGTTGGTGCCACATTGTGACATTACCATAATCAAGAAAACCATGCTTCAGATGCTAACTTCCAATGATTTCCCGTGAAAGACCTGTACACTGTATTTCTGGGTAAACTCACACATCAGGATAGACGTTTACTACTTGAGAGCGTTCACATTCAAAAACTGTAGCACTTCTTTTTTTGGTGCAATACACGCTATCGATGGTTGACGACATACTGGTGGCGGGTTGTACAATTCCCATGTCTGGAGATATGAACTGTCACAAACGGTGTGAAAGATGATGTCGTGCACACATCGCGCTATTGGGTTTTCAATTACAATGCTATAGATACTTCTTGATTGGTGTCGCACTCGCAATATGGCCATGATGTAGCGCATGGCAAACTCTGCGAAAACAAGTGCATCTCGCACTCAAATAGCATCCAATATCAAAACACGCAAACATAACACACTTGCAGTCATGAAACACTATTTGTTGAAACAAAGGATAATCACAAATGTCAGATGCTCGCTACTAAATAGAGTAGCAGCATCATCAAGTACGCTAATACGCACTCTACTGATGTCTGTTTGCCACCAAGGAACATGTAATCAACTGAAACGTGACACCCAGGTGTTCATTCCTGTATGCAATAAAAGTGCATAGTGTTCTCTCCAACATATCAGCTTGTAAACACATCGATCACGATACCCAAAAAAGATACTTATGAACGTCTCGAGATGAACATCGCTGTCACACCGTGAACCCTGGCAGGATAATTCACTCAACTCTTGCCAATGGTGCCAGCAGCGACACACACCACCCAAATGTTGTCAACTCCATGTCCCCCGCATGCAGTGACACTTTTCCTGATTTCAGATGTACAAGAGCTGTACGTAATGTATAGATATCACGATCACCCAGACAACATGGCGAATGCACAGGCAGTCTGTACGAGTGCCCGCTACTACAGGGCACCCCTGGAGAGCCTGGCGCTTGATTAATCATCAGAAACCTTCTCAAACACAACTGCATCTCAAGACCAGAAACAAGACGCAACTCAAACAACCATAACAAGCTCATGTGGTTGTTATAGTTGTTTGGGTAGCGTCTTGTTTATACATATACAAAAACATAACCATTCAATCCGCTTTTCCACTCATTCGAAAGGGGTGATGTCCCGGTATGTATGCCTAGAAAGGGCGCCCACCCACCGGAGAAAAAAATATGTCGACTGAGACACAACGATGTATTCCCGAATTTCACCAAGTAATCCTTAAAATCCTTCCACCAATACATACAAATATCTTATGATACAATGGAATGAATCAAAGGAGACGCGTATTATGATTCCATTCAGTGTCGCTTCCTGATCCTTGTTCATCCAAAAATGAACAAACTGTGCATTGCTTGCATCCCGTCACAGTAAACGAGCTCCAGATACTGCGGCCTAGGATTCTTTGTGCATTGATGTCTCCAAGATCGTTTTTCGGCATCCCTTGTATTGCAACAATAGCATTTGTGCTGAAAACGCAAGCACAAACAAAACAAAGGGAACGTGCCATGCAAACATATTCACAAACAACTGTCATACTTACAAACTCTCACCGCATTAATTCTTTCAACCTCGGTTTGTTTGTTGACATGCCCACCCTTCGCCAGCGCACGTCATCCTGAAAACGAAGATAAAAAATACTTGAATCAATCCTAAATTGGCAACTTAATTTCCAAGGACCTCGCCTACTTGCAGTGGGCAAAATTCGCATTCGATAGTGGAAAGTGTTCACATTGGAATCTCCGTTCCCAGCCCTTGTGCGAGCATTGTAGGAATGCATGAAACAAATAACTAGAAAACATAATGACATCGAAATAAACATGTGTACATCCCATAAACAAGAATGGATACCACACATGACTTGCTGCAAAACCCCAAGAAAAAGTGAGCGAATTCCCAAATTGATGTGCACGTACTCTTTGCAGATACAGAGCCACCTTCGAGTTGTACAGCTCGTTCATGACCCTTACAGTGCCGCTGTCTGCATGAACGAGCATAGCATTCGAACTTTGAGCGTTGTGACAGGACAAAACGTGAATTTAAATGCCATGAAAACGGACTCGTGGTTGGTTGCGTCAATTTCATGAAATGGCGACTTGTGTTGCAGAATGATGCAACAACAAAGCGTAAGAAATGCAAGCACGCATCATGACAATACACATTCTTTGCAACAACCCTTCTGGTCACAACTCGTTGAAGAACCACAAAATTTAATGAAACAAGCACGCTACAACAGGACAAATAACTTACAAAATAGCACGTCACACTTGTCCACATGCTGCTTCCACTCCACCAGCTTGCTTGCACATGCAGAATATAACCGCCTGCCTACTCAGACAAAAGCATGTTCAACGTCTTGGGCAAAGTGGACCATAATGAAGAAACAAAAGGTGGGTGATAACAAACAAGTGGTGCTGAGACCTAATATGTCTGCAAGAAAGCTGCACACAATTAAATGGCTGAGAGATGTAGTCTCCTGCATACACATGCAATATCCTGCACACTGGCAGAACCTTCTTGACGCTGAACACAATGCACGTAAACCGTCAAACAGCATATGAGTGAAGAGCAACTGGCCACATTCAAGCTCAGGAGAAAAGCCAGCACCACCAGATCACACCAATTCAAGTGTATAGGAAAGATCACCAGCAGTCCTGTTTCAAGCTAGAGCATGGGGAAGCAAGCCTGGAGGCATGCACCTTGTGGAAAGCAAAGTCCCCTCAACTTGGTTTAGGTTCCATATACACATGCATATGGACACAATGCAGCGCATCATTTTGCAATCAGACCACTTGCAGGTAGGAAAGTTCTACAACCTGCTGAAGCATCACCAAGTAGCTCATCCCACTACACTGTTCATTGTCTATACGACTCATTCTCAAAGCCCGCTCTCCGCAAACGCAACTACTTCTAATCTGCGGCGCCATATGCACAAACATCTGGCCCGCTCATGAAGCAGTCCCCAGCACAAGCAAGCCCCCATGATGCGGAGAGTGCATCGAGAGTTTGCTCACGTCGTCTCCTTTGCTCGAAGATGGCCGCCGGCGCTGCGTCGCGCGCCTCCACCTTTGCCGCGCTCGTGGTTCAACTGAGACTTGCCCTGCTGCTTCCTAGTGGTGTATGCTGTAATGACCTGGTGCCACCAGGAATACACAGGGAGATCAGCTACCTGCCTTGCGACAATGCTTGTCACCGCGTTTGTTAAAGGAATCTGAACAGAAACACGATAAAAACTTGGTTCAACAAAAATGCGTTACAGGCCACAATGCTGTGGACGACATCTAGTCTTGTGCAGGCTACATCTGGAAGCCCAGCTTGCGGTCAGCCCTCAACTCCCTAGTGGACGCTGAATTGTTGCATTGACACGCACACACGCTCCAACGTGCCTTGTGTTTGACGAGTTTGTCATCTTCCCAAATACCAAGGGCAGCGGAATCCGCGCTCAGCATCATGATCAGAACCCGGAATGGCCTGGGCTTCCATTGCATGGACTCTTCCACCCACTCACAACGCGCCGCCGCTTGCTCCATGCTCTGCCGCGTCAACAGAACACAATCTTCAAGCGAAACCATAATACGCAGTCGCTTGAATTTCAATACAGCAATCGCCAATTGCTCACTGGACTCCAGGCTCAAAACACAGCAGGTGATTGGCGATGAGATGGACGAATGCACACTCGCTATTTCATGCAACCAACCATCAAACATTGACAACTACACATTGATAACCCATGTATGTACATGCCCCACCGCTCCTGCAAATTAGCCATCTGATGCAATTCATTATTGAGCACATTGAAAGAACAGGTGCTTGGCTTAGCCATTAAAATCACCATACGGGCAAGGACCTACGTCCAATGAGGCAATCAACACGCCCACTAGTAACCTTGCGACCTGATGAGAACAAATAAGCGCCTTGCATCCGTGTCCTCTAGCATTCATGGTCCCACAAAACACTCCCTGCCCCTATTGGATGACTCTCGCAACAATCAGAAAGGTGAAGCACCTGTCCCTTGTTATTGTTGTTTTTTAGTGCGCACGCACCACAAATCTTGGTTGAGCTGTGTCCTGCTTACTTACCACGCTGGCATGCTGTACCCAAGGAGGAATATAGCCACGCCTAGCGGTAGGAACAACGACAATGGATGGAGGGAGCTGCCCTTCAAACCAACCCGCCATCTTGCGCATCGGAACACAAAACTTGCCATGCATGGTGATAATTCCAGGCACAGACGACACTCCTAGTGGATGTACAGGGAGGGGTGGGTCGGGCCATACGCATGTAGACTGGTGTAAAACCCCGCTTTAATCCATAAGGCAAGGTTAAGTCAAACACGAGAGCTAAATATTGTATCTGTGTTTTGTTTCACTGCAACATGTGGCGCGTCTCTGTCACACAGATGCATAAGCTAACCAGAGCATTGACTTTCGATATTGAGCCTTGCTTGTAATTCAGTTGGTAGCGCTTCGCAGTATAGACCTTCAGGTCCCAGATTGAGTCCCATGACAAGCCGAAGGGGCTGGGAATTTGATTCTGAATACTGGCAGGAATATGAAAGAGCATGCAAACTTCGTGCCTTATCAATCGCCTGCGCACCGCCTGGTGGTCTGGCAGAGTTGTAGACTTTCATCGTCTGTTTTGAAAGATGGACACAAATCTGGAAAAGAATTCTTGGCACCTGTATGAACAGTTTTGGGGTGCGTCGTATCGGGTCAGGTGGCGGCTCGTCCCACAACCACCAGGAGGTGGGCGGTGTACGCTGTTCATGCACAATCGCGCCCAGGACTGGAGAGATGCAGGAGGACGGCCCTTACAAAGAGCACAGGGGCACAGCTTACATGGTCCAGCGCGTCTGCGAAGGAGGCTGCACTGCACGCGCCGGCATTGTTGACAGGCACTTGAACGGGCGGCGGCACAAACTCGAGCACCACACGCTCCCCCTGCTGACAAGGAGGGTGAAATATCAAGACAAGCCTGCTGCTATGGCCAAACACTGAACACGCGCCGTCGTGGCTGAACAAGCCTAACACTTTCGAAGACACTCCCAAGGAACCCAGAGATGGAGAAGAACCTTCACTAGATGTGTCCTGTGGCACCTTCCTATACTTACGCTTTCAGATTGGTTCGGTGGTCTTGAGTAGACTCGCGCCAAAGCAGTACAGCCATACTGATTTCAATTGGATTGTGTGTTTTTAATGTGTGTGTCCGAAATTGATTGTGTATCTTGCACACATACAAAACACACAATTAATTGGACGAAACAACAACAACCAGCGACTGTAACTACCAAGCAGGACATATTCTTCGAGGACTGCCTGCAGGTTCCCCAAAAATACACGAAAATCATTTTTTTGAGGCATTTGTCAATCTCTGGCTTTTTCTGACAGGCCAACAGCAATACTCTGTTATGTACAAGCCAACTACTGTTCTTCTGCTGTGCAACCACTGCACTGATCATAAGATTGAGAAAGTGATTGCTCCTATCATGTATTTTCCATGGTTTGATTGTGGAACATACCCGCCTCGGCGCACAACATAACTAGATGCAGCGTCCATGATTCGCAAACTTTTCAAATAGGATAGGATGGCTCGCATTGCGCCTGCTCCTGAAGATTCTGACACCAATGATTTGCAAAGCTACTTCATCTGCTGCAGAGAGCGCCATGCCCGGCACCTATCTTGCCACGAGTGCCATGCAACACAAGAAGCTGTTGTTCCTGTGCGCGCATTGCTTTGTTCCCTAAGACAACTCCATCGCCAAACCGAGTCTCAGAATATTCCCATACAAGCAGCATACTTTAAATTTGTTGTAATAACCACTGTTGCCAATGCCTCTACGATAACTATAAGCTGGAGATCCAGAGTAAGGGGATGTGTTTATTAGTTTCCTGCAGAACGATGTAAGTTAGGAAATTGGCTCGTGATCCGTTAACTTGAAGGGAGGTTAAACTTGCATAGGAAAAAAAGCAACCGGTGTTGATGCCGTAAAATGTTCATGCCAAAGCTAGCGCATCCTCCACACCCCACATGCGCATCAAAATAGCACTGATGCGAATGCCATCCCCTCTATCCCTATCGCTGTCTGTAGCGATGCCATTCCTAATCACTACCACAACCATGAAAACTGAATTCAAAACCGACACGTTTTCAGCGTCAGTTTGGTTGCAAACCATCCGCTTCCTCACCATTCTCTGCAAGAAAAGTTTCCTCGCGAACCGCAGACAATTGCTGCTGACACTACATGCACACACTTCCCAGAGATTCTGAAGTCTGCCGCAACTGGGGCAGTCGAGTGATCCCTCATGAATAGACAAAATATGATGCCAGATATCCCACTTTGCAAGCACAACACTCACGTATGGTTTAAATCAACCTCGTCTCTTGCTGCTACAGCAGAAGCATTGACGATCACTACTCCCATGAATCATACCATCCCAGTTGCTTGTCTTGAAACTTCTACCAACACAAGGGCCCCGATGACACCCCCAACACTGCATTTTACACCACAGGAATGAAGGAAGGCGACACCAGGAATGTCAATCAAGAAGAACATGGCATGGGGTTGTTGATAAACACTTGTTGGTACAATAATTTGTCGCATATTTTTTTCGCACCGTCGGGTCCACTTCAACAAAGCCATGCCTCTGTCTGGACCACTGCATTGTGTGGTGCTGGCTGATCGATCTGAGCAAGGATGCAGTGTCACTGCAAAGTGATCCAACAATCCCATGCCAGACGCTTCAACTTTGTTAAAGAACCAGAGATTGCTCAATGTCGAGATCCAATTAGGGGTTGGAATGTATGGAAAAAAAAATGCAATATCCCAGTCTGGTGTCCATTCGCCTTGATTTAAAACATGTTGCATGACGGAACGAACCAGACAGATTTCAACATGGTCATGACGGTTGTTGCCTGCAAAAACATCATTGCACGCGATCAGGCCTGTTGTGTAGGAAAGCATCGCACGGAAATGCCACATCAAACTGCGTAGCCACATACTTAAATCGGATGATTGCGGGCAATGAAGACGACAAGAGAAGTGCTCTTTCCATTGATTCCAATACATTTCAAAAATGAAACAAGTAAATTTTCATATGTTCTGGTTTCTGAAGGGAGAACACCTCATTGCATACTGTATGCATCGCTTGATGCTATCTAGCAGCAGCACGTTTTGATGAACAGGATATGCATCGCCTACAAGATATTTGTGAAAGCAAACATAGTGTGATACCTGCAGCGAAACTCATGAGTATATTTTATGTTAGCGTGCCCCAGCATCAGTGCAGGATTTTGGGTCGGAATCGGCATGTCTTGATCAGCCGCCTCTCGCCCTCGTGCCTCACATTGTTTGGTAGGGAGTGGGTTCTTGGCCTGAAGTGTCACAAACGAATTCAAAATCAATCATAAAACGAACAAGAATATTCCTGGAGACACTAGGACAGGGCAAGGGGGATGAGTGTGATTTCAGGAACTGGCATGTCAAGCAGGGGCCCACCAGAAATTCTTCAAAGTAATCCAGCTCACTCCCATCATTCACAAGGCGGCCCTGTTTCTGCACCAGCCACAGACACCAATCATGTAGAAAATAAACATATTGATATTGTTATATGATTGCATTTGCATAAATATGGCTGCATGTGAAAGACATGCAGTCATCTGACAATTGGACAGACTTCCCAGCGAAATTGCCATCAGATTTTTTCATATCTCCAGTTGTTCTTCAGGTGCTGCTGCTAACCCATCGACAGGTTTGTAAAACCTCAATGCAACGATCAGAGTCGACAATTTCTAATTGTATTGTTTCCGCTAAACTCAAGCGGTACTTGTTCCTTTAGCATGATTGCTTTACAATGAACAGGTGGCGTCGATAACAGGCGAAGCAACTGTTTATGACACGAGATTCATGAAGTGGAAATGCATGATTCATGGTGTTCAGATGGACGGACCTGAAATTTCTCTGCATTGTTGGAATCGTCAATGTTTGCAGTGCTGAAGCCGAGACATTGACGATGTGCAGACTTGAAGTTCTTGGAGCAAACATTGTTGCGTATGCGATGGTGGACTGAAAACAGCATGGGAGGTGAGCTCAGGGAATGCTGAACGCTTCTCTGATACCCATACCCAGATAGTTGCCCAGAACATCTCATCGCTAATTGCAAGGGGGGGAATAAATGATTGGACCGAAGGTATATGTAGGGGAGCATGTGGCTTGGATTTCCTGAGAATGAATCTCAGGAAATAGCAGAATCTATTTCCTGAGATTCATTCATAGCAGCGAAGAGGGCTGGGTATACCGCACGAGCATGAAAGCTGCATTATTGGAGGCATGTGTTTACCTTTCCCTGCTGTGGAAAGAAGTGAGTTGCCCCTAAACAGAATGTCACAATCTGAAGTCATGCAACCTATTTTCAAGTAATCGCGGCTTCGCACTTGATGTGGGGGTGGTCACTCTCTGGCTACGCTGCGCATGTTGAAGTATCTGAATACCTTCATTGCCGGGTGGCTGTCCTTCATTGCTGGCCGCCTTGATCACCCGGTGGGTGGACGAGGATCTCAGTGCACTCCGATAGAATGGAGCCGCGAACTGCACTGGTCGCAGATCGTGATTACGAAGTGCAGTTTCGCTGTAGGGAATTTGTGAGCTTGCACACACTTCCTACAGGGGGTTGCTTTGGATGAGCTAAATCTGAATACATCGCTGTGCCCAGATTCTGCATGGATGGGTTGTCGATGGAGTACTGCCAGGAAAATTGACCCATCGTGATGTAAAAGGGTAACCCGGGAGGGATGTTGATTGCATCTGGCCTGGTCACGGAAGATCCGACCTCCGGACCACATGTTGTTCAGATTGTGGAAGGAGCAAGTCAGACTGGAGAAGGGTTTCAGAAACAAGAAATTGCACCTTGATTGACCAACCTGCTGGAGGGTAAATTCAGGATCTCGATTCTACGATTTCGGCTGAAATTTACAGATGTCGGAGTGTGCGAATAGTCGATTGGTGTGCCACTGTATGATATGAGAACGTATATTCGTCGATGGCAAAAGTTTTCAGCCCAAGTGATGAGTTGTTCCGTGATGTCCAACAACTGCACTTTCGATCCACGACTGACGATGATAAATAAGGACACACCATCACAGCGAGTAGAAGGATTTGTTGATGTTACCTATATCGAGTAGGTATTGCCTCGGCTGCTGATTTCAAAATCAAATACGCCATGCTGGCTCGCGGGTCATCTTCGATTCGCGAGTGGCCAACCGCCTAACAACCACCATGAATACTGGTGGTTCCAAAGTTTTACTTATGACGAACTTCCTTCGACTTGTGCAAACATAAATGATGATCAAGGCCAGTCACCGGACGACAACGTTGTTGGTTCCCTGATCGTCAGCCTTGATCGGGCATTGAAAGTTTCGAATGACACCATCGAACATCAATGCTAAACAAAGTGGTTTCTGGACACCCATAAAATATTCGGGCCTGATCTCGGGACGACTCGAAGTCCGCATAGGATTTTGCGCACCATTAGGGACCTGCGATGATCATTGCGGCACAAACGTATCGTGCAGTGCGAGGTCGAGGTCAATGAGGTACTAGCGGGCCAGCATCCATCATATATTATGAAGCGGCCAACAGCCATCGCAAATGATGATCTAAGAAAAGTAGGTCCAGGATGTGCACACAACAAAGCTCGTTTGACGATGTATATCAGACGTACGAAGAAAGAACAGCCCGCTAAAGAATGAGTTGCGACAAGCTTGGACACATCTGGCGTAGAACTTGACTGTGAACGTACACACAGTCTCTCACACCCCATACAATATGCATCCATGAGTGTATGAGACTGAATGGCGATACTGAATATCTAATCTGGTTTGTGGTGCTCATCGACAAAGGTCGGATTTTTAGACTGGCATCCATGACATCGCAAGCGCACCGAAAATCACGATGATTTGGATTTGGATACAATTATGTCTGTAGCTCGAGAACTACAAACAAGCATGTATAGGGGTGTTGTGCTGACAAAGCGAAATGTGACCACGCCTAATATTGCGAACAAGTTTCCCGACCACTAGAATTGTGGTGTCGCTGTGCTCTGTGTGCACTGTATTTGATCGTTAGTTTCTGTGCATTGCGTTCGTAAATGTGTTCCCTGCCCTTTGGCTATGGTGTACATATAGTTGAGAATGAGCATATAGTTGAGAATGTGCAAACTGCACCAGACACTATTGCTTGGTTAAACGACAATTGCCAACGAAATCCTTGATGACTCTTGAAGGCAAATTGGGCCCATGATGATACGTTGCCTATATACGATGTGCACTGTGGAAGGTAAACTACACCTTTCACATGTTGTA
>NHOP01001517.1:0-10676 GCA_018697155.1 Pyramimonas parkeae | reverse complement strand
TGGAAGCTGGGTGCGCGTCCAGCAGATGCAAGGCCCTCCTAGTTGTTGGATGATGCATCCGCAGTGCGCCCGACGCCAGGTGCAGTGCGCGCTAATTGAACGCGCCTGTTGTCCCATCTCACGCGTTGGCAAAGGACTAGCTTGCAATCAATTGCTTTGGTGTCGTGAGGTTGAGCTATCTTGAACATTTTGTGGTAGAGCTTTTCATACAATCTGTCAACATGTATGGTATTGCAAACAACTAGTCTGAGTAGCTCCATGCAGTTCTGGAGTGCCTGAACAATGTTTCTGGATCCCACCAACTCTTATCACGCGAACATCTTGATCTCCATTTGCAACTGGGTGATTTTTTTGGGGATGTTATGTACTTCAACTAATTGTTTTCGAGATGGTTAGATATTTTCGAGCTTGTATGGAGCAAACTGTTTGTCATTTCGTGCAATGATAGCTCTAACTCCTGACCACAGTCAATACAGACACAAACCCCTAGATTGCTGGAATACAAACCACATGTCATGAACTTCGTGACATGTAAACGCTGCAAATTTCGCACTCCAACTGGGCTGTATCCGCAATAAACAGATTTGCAGCAACCAGTCGCCATTATGTTTTTGTGTGCGTCAGGCGGACATGGTAGTCTTCAACATCTACAACAATTTCCCATGTCTTGTACAAATATGTACGACCAAGTGTCATTATTCTATGTCAGTACGCCCTTGCGGTGCGACCATTGATAAGTTCTTGGGAACTGCTGTTTGAGATGTGCTTGTGCTTGTTGTCATTGAAGGTGTGGGACCATGTGATGCTTGTGGTGCTCTCGTACGAGCTGTTTGCAATCCCGTTGAACATCGCTTTCATGGACATGCAGTACTTTCAAGTTGGAAGCATCGGATACGTGCTGGAGTGGATGGCCACAACGTGCTACTGCTCGGACGCCATATGCACTCTGTGCACGGGCGTGTTCGTGGATAAGGTCAGACCCTCATCGCTTTTGTTGCATCTGGCTCGCCATGTAAACGTCACCCTCTTGACAGCCCTAAGAGGCGGTGCGTGCGGTCAAGCGTGGCTGATGCGCCCGTCAGCAGGTGTGGTGGTGCTTTGGAATATACTACGTTTGCACAACTTCATCGCTCCACAGAATGTGTTCACGTGTTGAAAGACAATCGAGGGCCAGAGGAGTTCGGCGCTCAAACTTCAGTGCGCTTTGCGGATGTTTGGGAGTGATGCAACTTGGGGTTCGACTTTGTTGGCATGCTCTCTGAATACTGGATTGAGTAGGGATTTTCCCACTTGTGGATGTACATCAAAAAGAATAAAATTGGCCTCACACAGTAACGGATGGATTTGGTGGTCATTTGTACATATAGGCCGTCTTGTGATATCTTGGCATGTGGTATCTTGGGAAAAATGGTCTTAGCGCCGCCTGCTCGCAGGTTCGTTTCCCTCTTTGGGGCAATCTCAACTCAGCTGCCAATCCATGGGTACTGACTGGCTGCCTTTGCGTTTTTGGCAATGCCCATTCCTGAAGTGGGCTTCAAGTATTTGAACATGATTCGTACTATCAAAGGAGCTGCGTTCACAATTCAAGATTCGTGTCGATTGGAGAATGTTGTTATCCCGATTTTGGATGGATCAGATTGAAATGCCCATGTACTCAAATGGTGGGGAGGAATGATAACAAGGGCATTTTAGTGTGCGTAGTATGCACCCAGCTTTGTTCTGCATGAATATTTTGGTAGCGCCGCGAACTGTCGTATGGGTGGTCGGGAGTGGGCTTCTGTTGTGTATGTACGCAAATGTGTATATTTCTGAAGTGGCAAGCGCTATTTTATAACGTTTGTTGATGTGAGCACACAAAAGCCCAACATTACAGGGCATGATCCTGGTGTATGTAAGCTGGTTTGCAACATGACTAATGTCCGGAGAGCAAGACATTCTGTTTCTGGGATCGCTCTATTGCATTTGTGTGGTGAAGTACCTCAGCCCTGCTGTGAGGGTCAGGGCAAGCTTCGCTGGAGTTTAAGGAGCAGGAGGGTGACAAAAGGCGGGGCGATATGCTCCAAAATGCCCAGCCAGCATATGTTCCAACTTTTGAGCAACTGGCGCCATCGGTCCGCGAAGTGCTCCACCAGGTCAAGGCCGTCTTCGAGGTGCAGTGCGCAATATACCTGCACAAAGACATCCAACCATAACCGTGCAATCTGTGAACCAACTCCTCTGTTAGAAATCGATATCGGATTACTTGGAGGGGCGCGTTTCTCTTCCAGGGACCTTGATTGTGCCAAGGTGGGGTGGTGCGCATCTGCCTACAGAGCAACTCTCTAGCTGCGTTGCTCATGCATGCAGGAGCCACTCACTCAATACCTACCTTCAATGCAATCTCTCCACTGGATTGCATGTATAGCCCCCGTAGGAGGTCATACTTGTGGACATTCAGAGCAGGTTGCAGGAACTTTGATTTGTTTCATGTCAGACACGAGTGCATCTGCCGGTGTGGAGGGTTTCTGCCTTGATAAATGATATATTCGTCTCTGGCCAGGCTGCACGTCACGTTACTGCAAAAATGCAAGTGGACTTCAGTATTTCGCGTCAATTGCCTTTCTGAGTATGACTGGCTCAAGACTGTAGTTGTTTTTTTGTCGTCAAGCACCCGGAGCCTCCTGCTCCCACTCGCAGATGTCTCAAAGGAGGTGTGTCAGCTGCCATTGCAGCAAGTTGCGATTACGCAAATTCCGGGAAGGGATTGATGATGAGAGAATTTGGATCGTTGCAAGATCATGAAACAGAACAAATAAGCCCATCCACGAAAGCCAATTGTATGTGTGCATTTGGTTTAAGCTACGTTCTTACACTCAGAAGCCGGCGAGCCTCAGCTCCCACAACATTTAGTTGGACACCAAACGAAGGTGATCAAGGTCATTTTCATCGCCGCAGCAGTGCCTCCAAGGCCGTCCGAGACTGTTCTGGTGCGTGCAGGGCGACCACTGTTCTGGTGGAGCTGAGGGACGACCTAGCCAGCGTGTTTGCGGCGTACGTCGCGAGTGGGGCGTTGTGGGTGGACGCTCTTGCCATTGTGCCGTGGGAGGTGGTGTTTGCAACAAGCATGACCAACGGCAAGGCGTATCGCTCATTGGACCTGCTCAAAGTAATGCGTCTCTCGAGCCTGCTCAAGGTGCTGCACGCCAACCACCAGGGCAAGGTGCGCCCGTGCATGCACGCTCTGGGCGTTCCAACGGTGCGTGGTGCCCTAGGGGTACCAGCAAAACTTCCCGAATCACTGCTTTTGCGGAGAAATTGCAGCTTTCATGGTGTACACCATTGTTATAGGTGCTCTGTTGAATGTCGGGGCTCCATGACCGGTTCTGTATCTCGCATGCCCATTTTGGGGGAACATTTGCCAGGAATGGCATCAGGCGTATCCTGAAAGATTCTGTGTCTAGGGATTACGTCAATAGGTGCTGAGCTTCACAACTGTGTAGAGTAAATCTGATAACGATACTGTTGTGAACATCGCAAATGGTGAAGAATATGTGCGTTGTCTTGTGAATAATCATAGGCGCCCACCATTCTCTTGCCAGTGAATGCTTGAAACGCAGCTTTGCGTTTTTTGGACAGTTAATTACATGATGCAGTAGTCTCTCAGGTGCATTTTGCTGGCATCTGCCACTGACTGCTGCAATTTCCGTCTGTGGTTGTAGACCCATGCAAGCCTGAGCAACGCATCCTTTTATTTTCCACGTCACATTTCCATATACTCTTTACCAGTCTTGAAATGGTGATGGTTGGGGCCATATGATGCAGAGTGTCCTGAAATGGCTGACTCGGTCCATGAACTCCTACGCCAGCGAGGTCATTGGGCTGATGATCTACTTGATTTCACTGGTGCACCATTCAGCATGTGGCTTCATTTGTATCAATCACTTTGAGCACTCACAGTTAAGCTGGTCGGTCATGCACATGGAGAGCTATGGATTCCTGACAACCGAGTCAAGTATAGGGGGAGACATGGAGTACACCAACTATTTTCAGTATCTAGCAGGGATTTACTGGGCCTTCACCACAATTTCAACGGTGAGCTCGCTAGCCCTCCGAGTTGCACGATGTGAACTTGTCAGACATGCGTGTCCAAGCACATGTCATTCTATCCTCAATATCCTTTTAGTTGCTGTACGCTACCAGTTGGGTGGTAGCGAGAAATTTGGTGGTTTCCTTATGATTGGAATCCGGTGGTGTTCATCAAGTGTATGTGGTCGTCAGTGTACGTATGCAGGATATGGCCTAATCGTCACGTATCATCAGCCGTGTCAGTTGTAGGTGTTGTGCAGTTCCACGTACAACCGGAGTTCGTGGTCCTGAAGCTATATTCGGCAGTTGCTGAGATTTGACTCAATAGGTTTTGGTTCTGTTTTTTATCTCTACATATTGTGCATAAATGTGATTGTTGGTTTGACTTTTCACCATCCAGGTGGGATACGGGGACATTGTCCCATACACAGAAGTGGAAAAGATGTATGCGATCTGCGTTATGTTTGGAGGAGTGATCATGATGTCCTTTGTATCAGGTACGTTGCAATTTTGCTCGCTTAATTCCAAGCGCATGATTTATTGGTTTGCGGGCATGGAGAGCTCTTGCTTACAGTTACAAGGGAAGTCGATGAAGAACAGATTTGAAGCAAATCTCTAGAAATAGATCTCGTGTGGATGACAGTGTCCGCAATTTTCCGGCATACATCTCTGGCATATCTCGGAATCATGGCTAGCAAAGAACCTGACATCATTTTTCAAGTCCGAGGTTATTGTTGTGTAGTTAGTGGATCTTGAAACTTGAATTTACCAATGACATGTGTTGTGCTCGCAGGACGACTCATCACCCTTATTGCAAATTACTTCCAGGTCCAATCAAGGTTTCAAGAGATGATGCAATTGGCTGAGGTCTGGCTCTGACAAAGGATGATTGTTGAATTTGGCGGGCATGTCGTTGTTGTAGAAATGATTTGTGCCAATTTTGTTAATCATTGTGCGCTGTTTCTGTATTCGTCTTTCGATCATTCACAGCAAACAAGATAGTTTAGACACTTTGTCTTGTTTCCCAGACATCAGGCATAAACCCAAGCTCTTCAGACTACGGAGTTAACAATCAGCCTGCCTTTCATGATTTATTCAATTCCCAATATCCTCAAAAGTCCTGTGCTTTTGGTTGACGTCGGATCCCAGTGTGTGATGTGCGTCTCTGAGGTGTGCCTGGCTTGCAGTCCTACTGTAGGTACCGCAGTCTGCCTGAAGAGCTGCACACGTCCGTGCTGGAATACTTCCGCGTGCACGCCGCTCACCACGCCATTAGCGACGAGGGCAAGGTCTTGAGTGAACTGTCACCTCCTTTGAAAGCCCGGGTGCGTGTACTGCTTCACGGGGCCTTGTTCATGCATACTCCAGCGCCGAGATGAATTTTTTGCTGGATTGCGCATGAAGGGCTGTGTTGGATGTTAGTGTCTGTTGGTTAAGATCCTAGCAACATTTTTTTGTGAATGACCTGGAGGAAATTATGACTCGCAGTGATGAGATGATTTCTCCTCTGACAAGAATCATCCTCTGTCAAGTGGGTGCTGGCAGATCACATGGAATTCCCACCAGGAGATATTGCACCAATCTCAAGCCTCCCCTTGGTGTCTGGAGGCTAGCATTCCCCATAAACTGTGCCTGAATTGAGATATGTATCAGCGTATATGGAGGATGGATTGGTCTGGCTGCAGGTGGTTTGCTTCATCTTTCAAGACATTATTGCGAGCGTACCGCTGTTCCGTGGCGGCTCGGACCTGTTTTTGTCGGCGGTGCTTACATCTAGCATGGCGCCCATCTTGTTTGCCCCGTCCGACATCATCATCCATATTGGCCAGGTGCTTGCTGCCATTTCTGGTGCAAACTCTCCCTTGTCTCTTCACTGGCACTCCTGCTCTGAACTGGACTGTGCCGCTGTTTTTGTGCCGGATAGTTTGACAGCATCGATCCCCAAGCCCAATAATCATAATTGTTACAGGCTCGACAATCCGTGCAATCGGTATGGACACACCTGCAAGCTCTGTACTGCCGAAGCACTGCCCTTGGCTGCAGGAGAGCTCGCCCCCCCCTGGAACCTATCAATAGCTGTACGGGAGGTTCACATTGATGTAGATTCATCAATGCTATCTGTAATCTTTGACTGTTTGTTCTTCACCCCTTCAAACAAGCAATTCCCGTGTTGGCAACTTTCATATTAGCAATTCGCATGGACATGTTTTGGGGCTCTCTGATGTGCAGGTTGATCTGTCCATGTACATCCTTAAAGATGGTCACGCAGTAGTGCTGAACGCCCAGAATAAGATCTTGGGACATCTTCACTCTGGAGATTTTTGCGGGGAAATAGGCCTTTTTTTCGGTGTGCCACGTTCTGCCACCATAGTTTCCATCCTGTTCTGCGACACGTTTCGCCTTTCTCAGGTATAAACTGATCTGGTCAGGTCATTAGAACCATAAAGGTTTGCTCTTGATGTGAAAGCAGCCACTGGTGTGCTCATCATCGTACCACATGTTGCCTTCCGTCATGGTCATTTAATTGAACATGAGCTGATCTATTTTCGTCATCAATTTCAGGGAAGGTGCTTATTTATGGACATTGAGAATGTTCGTCATCGCCAATTGAACATCAACATTTGTGTGCATATCCATCATTTGCCCGCATTGTCTATTTCCTCTATCCTGAACCTCCGAGATGATCCAGACTGCATTCATTGTTGACCATCCAAAAGGCCCGGAATTCGAACTTGAGACAACCTGAATTTATTTGCGGTATTTCGATATTTTGCGCCATGGATTTGTCGTTCGTTTTGGGATAGACTCAGCATACAGACTGACATGTATCTAACCACGATCATCCGTTTTTTCATTTTCGTGATATTTTGGGATCATTTCCCATGACGTGATATCCTAATACAAAGCACACCCCCAAATTGCAGAAATTCCTCTTGTAGTGGTTTTGTGGATATCATCTTCATGAATGCAGGAGGCCTTCGAGAGTGCTCTTGAGAAGTATCCAGAGGAACGAGCGCGTGTAACCACACAGACGGAGCGCATGTTTCAAAATCACATCAGGTGAGGTGACTTTCTTTTGAAAATGAAATCCTATCATGACAACTGTGATTTCTTGCCAAGGAAACACCCTAATGAATATTGAACGGTGTTGTACTTTTCAACATGCAATGATTGTGGTTTGAGCGGAAATTAATCAAGTTATCCATTTTCTTGTCATTGCCACAACGTGGATAGACATATTTCTAGGAAAAGTGTCAATAACATTTTGCAGCTCCTGTTTTGAGGGTGCGCCCATGCACGCTGTTAAGTGTCCTTTTTTGGTCGCGCGAGTGAATGGCGGATGCACACTGATTGTGTATTGCACAAGGTTTTATGAACGTTCTTCTGATTGCTATGTTGTCTTCAGCAGATCAACCGGTTTCGTGAACCAGATTTCTTCCCTTTAAACAGCAAGCAACGATTACATATAACTTGCAGTCATATCTGCGCTCACACAAGAGAGGTGTATTTTCATCAAGCATTTGCACGTATTTTGATGTATTGCCGTGTATTGTGATCAGTATGAACAACGATTGAATGTCTTCTAGGTGACAGGTGGGATTGCGTTTTGAAACCCAATGGACGACGCGTTGACCCTTGCAGGTGCTATACATGTCAACGATTGGGTCATATCAGCATCCAATGCAGATCTCATTCTAGGAGCTTAGCACGGAAGTATGCAATTAGATGGAGAAGACGGACAAAGGAAAATCGCCGCAATAATATTTGTGAGATAGTCAATCTCTATTCCTATTGTCTTTGCTCCTGAATTGATACCAACTTGTATTCCCCAACATGCGCAGTCAGAAGTGCGTGCTGTGTCTTCAGACGTGAGAATCACCGGGGCTACTTGGAACGTCAACACCGGAACGATGCACATACTATGCGTCGAGATTGATTGACAATACGCAGACTCGTGTGAACCAGATGTGGGTGGTAGTGACCGACCGGTGATATAGCTACAAGCACAATCTGGGACTAGCTTTGGGAAAAGAGTCAATAAGCACGGTGATGATGGACATGGCCGCTGCCCTGTTGTGGAATTACAGCAACTATAAAATATAACCCCGGTCGACGAGGCCTCAGGTGAATATGCGGCCAAACGATCCTGAACTCAAGCATTCATTTTTTCCTCATCATAATGAGGATCCAGAAACAGTGAGGATCCGAGATAACATTTCCTCTATCCGTGTGGTGATGTTTGATCACCGGATCATCGTGATAATCGCATGGCTGTGCAAGCACATCCTTCAATTGACGGAAAGCTGTCTACGTGGCGACCATGTAGTTGCCATCGATGTGCTGTTGCATATGACCGATGTCTATCCTATTCTTTTTCTGTCAATGAACAGATGCTACACGATGAAAATAATAGTAAACTCCCGTAATCGGAAGGTTTTCGGATGGGGCGTATCCGCACTGTGTAGCACCGAGGCAGGACTTACTCTAGCCTCCTCCACCTACCCCGACCGTGTACTTCTCAACGTTGTCAGCGTATTGGCCCCACTACCTCCTGCCTGGTCCCGGTGCCCCTTATCCATTCCACTGCCTTGCGTTTTTTCGCCGGCACAGGACTGCCGTCTCGCTTTGTGGGTCGATTGCTAAGGGTCCGTGATAGTTCTGCAGGTGCGGGGGTCTATCCCGTGCTTCTTATCGTTTGCGGGATACTCACAATCATCTTCAGTGGAGCTCCTGGTTGAGGGCTTTGTGATGTGATTTAGGTATTCCAAGATTATTGAACGCCTGTGCACTGCTCTTAGGGATGCATCCCCCCATTCCATTAGCAACGATCGTGTGCTTACGACCAGCCAACCTACGTGTTTGAGCCTGTATTCGGCTCTCCCCTTGGTTCAGCGGTTCTGTTATCGGTATTTGGTCAGTTCCAAGTCACTTTGTTGTTATGGTGTCATACTATCGAGTTTGTTGGGGCAGGAGCGGTACTCGTCAAATTTAACAGCGTGATAATGATCTCGCCGTTCGTGAATATCTGGCTTGTTAACGAATTATTAGTGCTTCCGCTTTGAATCACTGCAACACGAAAGGCAAGCTATCCGAGTTTCACTCTTGGGCCGTGATTGGAGAATCGATGCTTGCGTTGTCCATTGGGATTCGGCCCCGATTCAGGCCAGTTCGTGACGAGGATGCAATTGATCAGATAGACGAGGTATGCTTTTCTCCTCATAGTTGCGAGGCTCCGGTTGTCACGTGGACTCTAGTTCCGTGTGCAAGGTGTGTTGAGTATCCGTCAAACCGTCATGCCGTAGAAATAATATGCCAAGAAATCGGCGTATCTGCCTTTATCCACGTATGGCTTCAGTATTCGCGTGGTCGATTCATGCCGGCTAATTACGAAGTCTGCTACATCGGGATGTCGGCATCCTACCAGCCAGGGGTACCACTTGTCTAAATGTCTTTGTCCATAGTGAGCTATACAATATGGGTAGGAGGGGTTCTTATATTACGGGTATCCAGTGTTGTACCAGTGGAGGGAAGGTAGTGACTCTAGTGTTTGAGATCATTGCATCTATGCCTTTCATACTGGCGATCGAGTCATCGATCCCAATGATCGAAGTCAGTTGTGCATCTACCATGCAGTTGTCGATGCTAATCAGCGAATACTCTCTTGGGTCAAGTACGCATGCTAGTGGCTAATCGCTGTTATCATATGGTACTATGACAGGGGTTTGCAGGCTTAGACTTGTTTTGAGTGAGTTGGGTGACGCGAAACGGGGTGGAGTTATACCATCTGGCGCAAAAAGTCCAGTCGCATTGTCCCGTTTCCCACGTCCCAATAATTCTATAAAAAATGATCAATAGCTACAATGTCGGATTTGTCACTTTGACTTCTTCGCATGCTGTATATCTTTGTGCGGCATCGGTTCGACAAATGTATGTGTTGAGTGATCATCTCCTGCAGGTCTCCATAAGGGTGTCTGAGCTCCCTAGGTTGCTGTCCCGGGAGAGTGAAATGACAACGACAGGAATTAGTCGATGACTTCGGCCCCAGGTGAACTCCTTGTGCGTGTTTACAACCTCATTTGTGGCGCACAATTCAGCCGCTCTGTCCGCTTTTTCGTTGCGCTCAACTCCAGTGTGAGCTCTTACTTCAAAGTGGTGAGTAGGGGCATTACAACCATCGGGGGAGTTTACTATCGCGTATAGGGGATCTTCATACCTTCGTCTAGCAATCAGGGCGTATGTATCCATTTTCTCATCATAAGTAAGGAAACAAGACTGTCCGTAAGTCAACAGATTCGAGTAGACATGCGTGTGTCAGTCACTGCTGCTGCTATAGACGTGATCTCAGCATGGAGGTTTCTTTTTCTGCTGGATACTTTACGCAGCGACCTGCGTCCTCGTAGTATTTGGCTGCTCCCGTGTTGCTGTTTGCCAACAAAGATCAGTCAGTGAACGTGCGATATGTTTGGGATTGGGTCAGTTTCGGTCAGCTAGTTTGAAGAGGCACAAGAGTATGTGGTGGCGTTGCCATGCGTCTTATAACACAGATACCAGTGGAGGGAAGGCAGTGACTCTAGTAATTCAAATGGTTACGTCTGCGCCTTATATACTGG
>NHOP01001516.1:0-10676 GCA_018697155.1 Pyramimonas parkeae | reverse complement strand
ATTGCTTGTCAATAGTGTCTCGAATCCTAGCATACGCTGTTGACACTTTCATGTGGGAGGTAGTTGTGAACGTCTTTCCAGCCTCACCGCCGATGATGTCCTCATCCTTAGGAATCTGGTTCCTGCTGGCAGCTTCTTTGGCTTCAAACTCTGCGTCTATGGACTGTTTCATCGCCTTCAACTCCTTGAGTTCCTTCTTCTCTGAAACGAGCTCACATGAACGATCACCCAAAAACGATCACGACCTGAGCAGGGCCCAGGTAACCAAAAAACACTGCACCCAACATAGCATGCCTCGCATCTGGAAAAATGAACTAAAGTTTGGAACCACCAGACGTCATGGTAATTGTTCAGGCGATTGGTGTAACTACGCGCTATTCGAGGATGACTCGCCAAGCCAGCACGGTCCTTCATATATCATCGACCGAGGCAGTCAGTACCCACCCATGGAACTCGGGACTTGGGACCCTTTAACCGCAAATCAAGGCGAACACGATCTTAGAAACTAGTCCACCCGACATGGTCATCTGGATATCTAGAATAATGTGGATTGGCTATTAAACTACTGTTTGTGGCAACTACAGCTGCCCTGGCACATACCATGAAAGCAAACCAGTCACACTGCATCAAATGGTACACGATCTGTGACTAGAGGATGGGCAGCCGCATAACGGCACGCAAAAAATCAAATCCATTTCATCAAAATATCTCTCAAACAAACATGCACAAAGTCCATCAAGTACACGTCTAAAAAAAAGCATGAACGCTGTGGGGTTCATCCAACAGGATGTTAAAGTCCTACAAATACAGCTAGGTCCATGCCCAACTGAGCACTACGGACAGCTGCTTTCACGGCAAAATGGAAACCACTCCAAGGCCAGACTATACTTGTAAGCTCTTGCTTGTGGCTAACTTGAGGGAGTAAATCAAATCAAAAACATCCTGATGACCTCAGTGTTGATCGTGGATTGAAACCAAATTAAGGTCATCCTGGCAAATACTCAACATGCATGGTTTGTGTCAGCAAGCACACATCAGAAACATGCGTCATTGTTTATCTATTGCCGCGCATATCTTGCATGCAGGATCATGACTGCACAGAAAAGATATGACAATTGACAGCCGGCATGTTTCAGAAGACTAGTCTCTGGTTGAATTGAATTCTCATGTCGATAAACACCTGACACATGTCAACATTCATGAAAATTCTTCTTCTTTTCAATTGCACTCCCGATGATGCACTTCTTCTAGTTTCAACCCCCTGGAAACTAGGTTACCACTAGGGAGCAAGGGCACCAACAAACCGGCCTCTACTGCAGAACAGCAGCTCTTGCAACCGTAATCATACAACCGTAATTTGGTGGCTACCTCGCTTAGGAGGATCACATACATGTGACTCAACTGGAGAAGATTCATAGCCGCTGTATACACAGCAAATACCCAGAAGTGCTGCAACATCCAGGTAATCAGCTACCAAGGACCTCAATTTCTCCTCACCGTATTGCCACGTTTCGGCGTGAATAAGGCCTGCCTGGCAGTGACCGTGGCTGGGAGAGGGCATAACCCTTACGAACCATCCACCCACCATGCGGGGGTTTCGAAATTGTCGTGATTGTTATCCACATCCTTACCAATGCTGCAGGTGGTGGAAGTTTGACTAGCCAGACGCATGGATTTGCCTGCCGCTGCTCGGTGCAATCTACGCTTAACTATGACATCAGTGTTGTCACATATGGAGCGTTGGCTGAGGGAAATCGGACAACGGACCCAAAAGTACTGAAGTTCACACAACAACATGGTAGAACATGAAGTTCTGTTTAAACACGGAGTTTGGAGCTTATGGCTTGATGTGACACCATTTCAACTTGATCGTAATACCGCCATTCCTGAGCTGCAACTTCGGAATAGATTTTAACATACTCTTCCATTGCCAATGAATGAATTGATCCAAGTTAGACAGTACAAACAGAAGGAACACATCTGGTGGTCAGCATGAGTTGGGCATAGGTATGCACATGAATAATCACAGAAGACATGAATACAAAACTTGCCTGCTACAACTTATATCATTCGTGCCAACTTAGAGAAAACAGCATTTTCAAATCGGATTGGGCTACCTAGAGGATCAATACCAACAAAGCATGCTGCAGGGCGAGCGTTATTGATGTACCGCCGAAAAGGGATTGAAAGACGCAACCTCTTGTTGATAGTTTCAATGATTGCTGGGACGAATTCGTTGATGAGTGTCATCCCCCTACATGACAGCTCGTGGGAGCATATGGCGCGGATTCAAGTTACTACCTTTGACCTGTTCACAATGGATGCGTTCCAAATATAGGCTGCAAACTAATTACTGAGGTGTGTTTTATAAGCATATGAGGCGCAGAACTAGCCCAAGAACTCAAACATGAAGGGTTGAGTTGTGGTTCATGTGCGCATAGCATGTTCGATTGTTTCTTCAAATGCTCATCGCATTGCATTTCGTGATTCGTAGTTTGGATATAATGTCCAAGATGGTGCAGGCCAGTGGGCTGGAAAGATATATTTTGAGAAAAAGTCTCAATGGTATAAGCATATATCATTAACCTTGGTGCAACATTCTCCGTGAAATAGTAGGTTCCAATATCTGGATGTTCCCATGTGGACTATTTTCGTTGGGAGAAACCATTGGATATTGGCGCAGTCCATAAAACCTATCACCCCACCCAGTGAAATTGGATCTTCTGATCAGTATTGGTTGTTTTCACCAGAAGCTTATTAGCGCTAGACTTGTGCGCAATTTCTCAGTGACTTTGACAATACTGGACCCCATCAGTTACCCTCTTGACATCGAGCACACGAAACAATACGCAACCTCGATAGAAACGCACCCTTCTTGCGGGCCTTGTTCTTTTTGTTGTTTGCGGCCTTGTTGCGAGGCAAGCTGCTGCTGTTCATTGACTGCGTACCTCCTGATTTCGATTTACCACCATAGGAAGACGTAGCACCAGACTTGCTCACCTTCACAGCGCCGGCCTTGTTAATGCTAGCCCCCGCACTCTTGCCATTCCCTTTTGCTCGGCCACGGAACAGCCCCAGGCGATCTAGGATAGTATCACGGTGTCTGTACACAGCCACAGCCGCAGAAGCAAGCCCCACCACGCCCACCAACGCAATAGAAGAAACACTATTTGAGCCTCTTGATTTCCCAGGCCTCGCTTCCTGAGTGCTGCTCTGAAGGCAGGACCACACCCCAAAATACTATCCTTATTGTGAGTATCTGCCTTAGACTTCTGTTTGCACAATCGATTTGTGCGCGTGCTGCATAGGCTCTTAATTGTATCCGGGGTATTGGTCCCCTGAGCTTTCAAATGTTTTTTCAGGACTCAGAGCGCAGGTGAAGAAAACCTCCAGCCGATCCATCATGCAACTCTCTTCTTCCATTCTCAATATATATTGAAGAAGTTCAACTGACCAGCGACTGCATCAGGGATAAACATACCCGTATCACTTCAAGGCTCTATTATCAGGCAGTCCTAGCTCATCGTCAGCAATCATCAAAAGGAATGCAATTGGATTTCAAGATTGGTGGATGCAGCCTTCGCTCCATCATAGCACTCACATGAGTCCTCTTGGAGTGCATAAAATCCCATGCCACAATGTCAAGAGTCTATAAGATGCCCGATGCCCGGCGACACGCGACACCTCGACTCGATGCACACCTTTAGTATTGACGAACGCGTTTTAACAGTAGCACGGCAACATAACTTCCAAGTTTCCAAGAAAGTGACGCCACAAACATGGCAAACGCATGTATGCAACGTAGAAGTATGGAAGTAATGACGAGCAGCGTACGCACTTATGCGGCAGCATGTTTCGGTTTCGTCTCCCGATATCGATGTTTTCAATATTTGTCCACTCTGAATGGTTGGAGAAGGGACGACGCACGCAGCGCGTGTCCAAATCGTTTCTCGAAGGACACGCCGCAAGTACGAGCATACCACCATTCATGGCCGTTACAACAAGATTCCCTGCCATAAATAACCGCAGGAATACTGCTACAAGAGCACACTGGAACGTCGTGCAACCAACGTACCGAAGACTTCGCGCTTGAACCTGCAATTTGTGCACCTTGTTGCCGACGCTGGCGATGCGCCTCATCTATGTCTCTACCCCACGACATGAAACCTTCCACAAACACTGAAGGGTTCGTAATAAGCGGCGGTATCAGAAACGCGAACGGGAAACGTGAGCGCGCGTGCTCGGACACAAGCGCGCAAAGGCGGCGAGAGCCGTCCCAACAGCTTCCTCTCAGGTCGAGGAGGACCCAAACAGTCTATACCTCTCCAAGGACTTATGCCCTATAAATACTCACATCGACATGCGCAAGCTCCACCTCTAAGAGGACCTATGCCAGAAGATATTAATTTCACCCCAACCGATCTAAACCTGTAAACGTATCTGAATTATCTGCGAATACGACGTAGACAATCCATGAGGACCCCTGCCATCGTAACAGTACAACACGACCTAAACCATGTGAACAATCTGAACCTTCATGAGGACCGATTCAGTGTACTGTTTGACCTATACAAAAGAAAAATTGATCATCACATGAACAATTCCAAGGCCCAAAACGTTGTAAACATGAAATACTGAATCTGAATACATGAAAATAATACATTTATGAAGACGTTCAGTTTCTACGTAAGACCGGCAGAAAGCCTGGAACATAAATATTTCTCACGCTGTAACCATGGGTTCATAGGAGACCCGGTACTGCCTTGATGATTACAACCACCTGGTATGCTGTAGAACACAGATGGGTGTATACGAAGATGCTTCATTTGTACCCAAGGATCACAGGAATGGATGGATCCGGTTTACTCTCCCATGTTGATTTGTGTGAGTGATTTTCTTTGGCGATTACCATGGGATCGCTAAGGAGTGATAGCAAACCCAGTCCATGTAATCATTCCTATCCAGTATGTATAATGTACAATATGAATTCGGATAAATTAAGGATGCTTCATTTGTATGGATCTTTTAATACAACTCCGATGCTAGAATGAAATACCAGTGCTTCCATCGTACAGTTACAATCCACCTTGCATGATATACAACACAAATGAGTATACAAAGATACTTATTTATATACGCAATACGAGACTGGAAGAGCGAATACTCTATCCAATAATTCTAATCCAATATGCGTGACGTTGAACAAAGACGGGTATATGAAATCCCATATGATATACCCGAGAGGAGACTATGGAGGACCAGTACTTGAACATATTACTCTGATCCACCTTGTTTAATGCAGATCGTAAATGTGTGCATAGCGCACCCCACAGACAACTACTTCAATGCAATAAATTAATCCACCATGTTTGATGAAGAACATGGATGGGGACATAGTAGTTCATTCTATATCCAATGGAAGACTATATAAGACCAGTACTGCCATCTGATAATGCTAGTCCTCAATGCATGATTGTAAATATTGATGGGTGATAACAAAGGAAGATCCTTCATTGTATATCAGATTCGAGACTATGGAAGACCCGCTCTTCCATCCAGCAATTCGAATCCACCTTGTATGAAATGTGAACGACGGGTATGCGGAGATCCTTCATTACACATTCGAGAATCAGAGCAATAGATGGACCCGACTTGCCCTTCCCATGTTGATTCTGGGACAGAACTTGTAGGTTCTACTGCGTAAAAGTATGGCCACGAAAGCGCAAGTCCCAGTGCGGCAACTTCAAGAGCAGAGTCATGTGTCAGTTTTGCGACTTCACCCTCCCATACTCTTCCACGCATATGTATATAACACCACATGCACTTTGGTTCCTTAGAAGCAATGTTACAACTAGACCTACAACAAGATTTCTCATAAATCAAATACAATTCTACCACAAGTGATTCCCAACAAATAGATGCAAACTAGGCAGACTTTCTTAGACAGTCTGTTGTCTGATGAATTCGGCTTCTGCGATTATGATGATTGGGCGACTTTACGTGACCGATCACCAGAATGTCACGCGAGGAATTCCATAGCATAAAAACATTCACAAATAGCACATTTGCGCGGACTGTTTCAGTTTCAAACTTCAGGCGAGGAGGTGAAACTCTTCTGGAAGGCAAGGCTGGTATTCCCATTGCACAGCAAAGCGCAGAAACGGAACGTTCATGTGCCCAACCTGCGCTGAGGTACCTTATGGGTGTCAGTTTACGGAGACTGTGCATCACTTGCCTACGCACAGGCAACACTCATGAACAGCTCGCTTTCATTACCCTCTGTCATGCAATGGAGCGGAACGTGAGGTGGCCGATTGTTATCCTGAAGATACTTCTGTCCATGGGAAATTGCACAGCGTCAAACCCAAGCCCATATGATTGTAAGCTCATAACTCAAATGATATTAAACCGCTCAATACAAGCAAGCGTCTGAAACTGGAGCAGTGATGGTTGCACACCCTTGTCGCTTTCATGGATTATTGTGGACTGCACCCAAATTCATCCGCATTCATTCGCACCCGCACTCCTCCGAATTTGTCCTGAATGCTGTTCATTGAAGTGATCACTGACACGCTCTCACCACATCCAAATTTGTTGTTGAACATGCAAGTTGTAACACAGGAGTGGCTCAAAGGTAAGCTGGATGCACATGCACATATCGAGCTTCAAAGATGTGTCCAAAATCTTGTGGAGTTCGCAGAGGTTGGGTCGGGAAGCACAAGAAGCGTCAGATGTATGTTGTTCAAATACAAAGTTGTCCCTTGCACTGATCAGGATAAACTCCCAGTGCGCAATCGGTTGAAAATGAACAAAACGAAGTTTGGGAAATGTCCCTCATGTTGTTCTTTGAAGATATCTCCAAGAATCTTCAAACAAGAGGGTACGAGTCCACTTTTATGGAAAAGCTTCTCAACGAATTACGTGCCCTTGGCGGGTGAACATCATCCAATCGCAACATGCAAGCACCACCATGAGGGTTCGGGACTCATACACTTTACACACTTCCATGTAACAGCCGTGTTCAAGTGTTGCCAGGACCACGTCGATACAGCTATCCAGCCTATTGGGCATAGCAACATGCTCACATGGCAACCAGAAGTAGCGCAGCGAAATGAGTCGAGCGGAGGCTTCATTTTGGATTGTTTGTAAGAAGTGAGAGGAAATCACAATATTGTTGACGCAGGGGCGGAGACGATAGCACCCGCAAAGCAACTTTTATGTTGCTCTCAGAGACGGCCGAACCAGCGCACATTATGCAACGCTAGCAAATGCCCGGCACTTGGTACGGACCGGATGGTTTTGTTGAACTTAACCCAATACCCCCGTAAGAATCACACACATTTTCCGCACTGTCCGTCTCGATTTGTCTAGCTCTTGTTCCAGGGACTGAATTTCGAAACCCTGGTTCAGAGGACGCATGTCATTTGGCATGCCAGCTGGCGGATATACATTCGCCGAAAGCCTTACTAACTTACCAAATCAACTGACAGACAAAACGCCAACCACTGTACATTTCGAGATGGTGTTCGCTCCTGTTGCTGTATCCAGCAACTTCTACAATGCTGTATCCGACAACTGCAATTCTCTCACCTGCGCATGAACCATGCCCATCATGTGCTCCTGCTTTGAGGCTCCCTTTCCAACCCACACGAAAACGTCTGTGCCGATGTCCAGCACAAACGCGTCATCGGATGAGCGAGCGTCCAGGGGCACTTTCTCAAAGCACACTTCCCCCGTGGCATCCGACACCTGGAGCCTCAACAAAGACCCCGGTAACCTAGAGAGTCAAATACTGCTGCAAGGCAAAAAAAACTTGGTGTTCATTCACTATGGACGCCGAACAACAGCTCGTGGAATCATCAGAGACTGTTGTAATTGGGCGTCGATGTACAATAGCTATCCCTGGACCTGGGATCAGGGTTGTGTGCCACTATAATCATGGGGCCGTGACTGTTGGAATCTCCATAGGGTTGGCCTGACTTTGCTGAAACACCCGAAAGCAATCTGAAAGCAGCCACAAAGGAAATCTTGAAGATTGACTTCTAGACGCGCGTCTGTACACAAAAAACATTCGAGGCATTCACAGCATGACTGCATGCGCAGCACCATCCGCACCAGACAAAATCCGTTTTTGATGCCGAGTCTTGAAGGGACGACAACCAGTGGTTGCGACCATCAAAAAACCCATAGAAGCACATTCAACGACCAGATTTATGCTCTCACTGTGATGTGAATCAATATGGATGCACACCCGAGTACATTTTTCACCAAAGTTCATTACCATGGCAGAGGCTTTCACCTTGAACATGACCTTTTCGAATTCACACGGCGCACTGTCCGCCGCCTCGGCCTCCTCCTTGGACACCACGTCTGCGGCACTTCCCTCCAGCATTGAGTGGAAGTCCGCGTTGGGCTCGTCACCATCCAGCACAACAATCTCCACCGCACTATTTCTCTCGTCGTCAATGGCACGTGCAATCTGAGCCGCTTTGTTCCGCTCCATGCCTGAACCCAAAACATGGCGTTGCGAGTGCACAACATGTCAACATGAGGGTTTGACGACAGTCGTTACTGTTCTTGAAGTTTCCTGAAAGCACTGGACTTTGCAGTTGGGAATAGGTGGCTGGGTTGCATCACCATCAAAAATTCCATTGCTTGTTGTTAGTTAGTTCCTGGTATGGATGTTTGTTCGAAACAGAACCATTTATGCAAGCACAAGCGTGTGTAGCTTGCATTTAAGCTCCCATAGTGGCACAACACAAAGTCCATCAACTGTGCGGGGCAACGCAACAATCTGTCAATATCATTGCAGACAATAGCGGCTATCATTTTCATTCGTGAGGTTTCTGGTAGTGATGTGCCAGCGACCGACACGCAAGTATACTAATAGGTTTCAACACAACCCCACCTGTAGGGTAAAAATCAAATCAGTTCACCTGCACAACGGCAATCACTGGCATTGAAGACAGCTAGAATCTGAGAACATCACGTGCATTCGGATTTGCGTGATTCAAAACAAAACCAAGCAAAGTATATGAAATCCAAGATCACCATCTGGGCCCAGTCAACATCCCATCTACATGTATCCTTTCTGCGTTGTTGGCGGGATGCCTTTTCTTGTTCAAATTCCAGGTATTGCGGTACCAACGACGAAACACCCAAAGTTTCAGTTAAGATGTCAACAAAGCCCCACCTGTAGATCCGGATCCTTGCCACTGGTATATAGTCATGCCCTTGTCGAGTATGTACACGTCGCCGTGGTTGAGTGCCCCGTTGTGCAAGGGCACCTGGAAGGTGGAGATCTGCAAGTACCACTTCACAGGCCACGTCATTTCTGGTGGAATAAACTCTTGGGGTACAATAAACACTCAACAATTATACCCTCGCGACCATCACAATCGTCAAAGTTTCCAGGGCTGGAAATGGAAGCTCATCATTTGAAGTTTTGTGGGTGATCGTGTTCCGCATACTCTTTAAACACCACTCTGGGCGGCTCAGAGAGTGCAGAGTAAGTTCTTTGCCGACAGGGTGGTGGGTTAAACCCTGATGCCGAAGAATCGGGATTCGGCCATTCCATGTGCTAGTGACTATGCCTAAACATCATACTGGTTGGAATAGTATTTGAATGTGTCGGAGCATGAGAGCTTGATCTGGAGATAGGAAGCTATGCACACAAAATAATAATGTTGTCAAACCACCCAAAATCATGGCGCTAGAGTAAGCCTATGGTACGATGGCTATTTGCATGTGACTCCCCTACGAGTGAGGCTTTTTGATACATCACTGATGTACACCCTTAACTCTGAACCCTCACCAAAGGCATAGGCTTGTATACCAGAGCTTGATCTCAAGATCTCCTCACGTTAAACAAACCGTCGTTCTACCAGGTCACCAGACATGGACAGCCATCGCTGCATTTGATCATTCGCATGCTGCGGAACCAGCAGAGCACTCGGCAAGGGCCTTAATATAAAGCTATCGCACAGGCCACGCGCAAATGCTCAACAAACTACTGTCTTTTAGCAAGGGTCACGTGCCATAAAATTTTCAGAACACAGTGTTCACGTCCAGTTGTTTGAAGTGTAGGTCGTATCTGACCACCATACACATCAATACCCAAAGAGATGTATGTGATGTCATCAGCACACACAGTACAACGACCCTTGAGTGGATGCCAGTCTTTCCATTGATGAAGACTGGGTCCAAATCCGGCCACCTCCACATCAGCATGTTTTCTTGCAGTGGGGTTCCATTTGGAGCGAGCGTCAAG
Source organism: Pyramimonas parkeae (assembly GCA_018697155.1). NCBI lineage: Eukaryota > Viridiplantae > Chlorophyta > Pyramimonadophyceae > Pyramimonadales > Pyramimonadaceae > Pyramimonas > Pyramimonas parkeae. The sequence continues at coordinate 406 of NHOP01001516.1, read as the reverse complement.
CTCAAATGCATAGCATGCCATTGCAACCAAGAGAAGGATCTTGTTGAACCCACAACACATGCTGTGCCTAGCTTAAAGCTTGCCATTTTTGTATGATCAAACGAGGAAACAAACACACCCAGAATGGAAGCAAAGCAAGGAAGCGCAGGTTTCTCATTCAATCTTTTTGAAATCGAAATTAAATTCGCAGACATGTGATGTAAGCATCGAGAATGATAGAACTTCCAGACAATTGTCCCATCTATGGTAGTAATACAGGCCTGGAATTCACAGGAATACCGAAATGAGACAATGAGTAGGTGCGATATATCTTGATATATTTACCTGTCACTGTCCAAACAGACCTCCTCCGCAAGTCCATCCATTGTTTTCTCATTGTCCTGTAGGCCAAGGAACATGCCTACAG
>NHOP01001515.1:0-10675 GCA_018697155.1 Pyramimonas parkeae | reverse complement strand
CCGGTGACAGCGTTCGCAGTGCAATTGCAACAGCTGACAAGGAATGCACTCGCTGTGGCAACAACAATGCTGAGCCTTGGGCAAGTATACATGCCATCAGGCGCAAATCGGATATGTTGTTTGAAGTCAACTGCATATAGTCACTAGCTAGCACTTGATAGGATACATCAATCCGGTCCATTCCCAGTCGTTTGTTACAATACATCCCACGACTGGACAACTCGACAAACCCTGCCTGGTTACCAAGGATTGAAAGGGTTGCCGCAATACTACCAGAGGATGTGACACAAGTAACTGCACCTCCAACAAGATTTCCGTTGCCCGAACAATACACGGCTTCAGCGAAGCTGGTGCTTTCAGCCTCAACAACATTCTCAATGCCAAAGTCACGCACAAACGAACGCTTAGATGCACCAGCAGCGGAGCCAACACTGTCAAACCCGACTGAGGTAGCCAGTTGCACGGTTGCCAACCCGCTCACACCTGAAGCTGAGTGCACCAGTAATCTGCTCTTGAAGGCGATCACAGTCGGAAATGCATCAAGCGCCATGTACGCAGTGATCAGCACACTTGGATATGCGGCAGCGGCTTCAAAAGACAGATTCTCAGGTTTGGGAGGCATTGTGAGTGTATTACCATAAACCATCGTTCCTAGGCAACCTCGAGCTATACCAAATGCAGCTGCGCCTGCGTGGGAGAATGTCAAATTTGCTGCCCAAACGCCAGCACAGTCTGTTCCTGGGGGTGCTAAGGGTTGACGATAGACTCCAAGGATAGTAAGCAAATCCTGAGGATTCAGTCCCACAGCGTGCACTTGAAGAGCCCCAGTCTCAGGGTCTACACCGAGACTGATCGGAGGAATTCCGTTGATGCCCGGCTCCGCATTCAAACCACTCAAAGATCCACGCGGGGCTGGACGAATGTAAACCCCTCCAGGAATGATGGCCGTTTTACATATGCAGAGCTTCTGCACCTGAGATATGCAATTGATTGGACGATTGAAGGTAGAATTACTGATAGTCATTTCAGGGCTCGCATCAAGTACACCTGCACCCAGCATTGGACACTCGGACGCAACAGTGCGCAGCAGGCCTTGAGCGGCACCCTCACACAAACTGTACAGAAGATTGCCAACTGGCTTATGGCCAACACACGCGCCACTCATTGTTCTCAGCTGCAGCACAGACGAACCCAAATTTGTTGCACACTGGACAACTTCTAGTAATCGGCTGATGTGAGCGGCATAACTCTGTTCAGTTCCTGCACCCCATGCAGTAAGGTACTCAATGCTGGTGAAAGAGCCATCCGTAGGCTGACCAGCTCCAGCAGTATCTGGAATTCGCTTTCCCGCGGAGACACTCAAACAACGTCCATCAGGGATAGGGATGGTCGTCGCTGCCTGGCTTACTAGCCAAACACCAGTGTAGAGTATGTCTGCCAAAATTGACTTTGCTGGCTCCTCCTTCACTGTATTCCTCACTTGCAGGGAACGGGACTCAAGGCGCTCAAAAGCGAGATATCCGCTGGCTCTGCAGGCATCCTGCATATAGTTATTGCTGACTGAGTTTGACATTGGCGAAGGACATGCCGGAACCCATGCTGTTGCCAAAGCTCGTATGTAGCATGCATTTCCGATCACAATAAAGGAACCTAAAGCGACAGGCATGTGAACCGAAAACTTGGAATTCTTCGATGTGTACGCAGGTCCAGGCAGACGAAGACAGCTGTCTGCGGCGCTGGGGTGAGCCCGGTATCCAGTTCCAGCCATGTGCTTTTGGCCAAGCTTAAGGTATCCCAAATACACAAAAGACTGCTTGCGATCCCATTTGCATGCTATGGAGCAAGAAAGCATGCCTGCCAGACAAGCTTCAGAGTTATCAAAAGAGCTGGTCGCAAGCGCTAATCTTGCAGACATGTGCGAAACTTGTCCAGCAAAGAAATTCAGTTTTGAACGCGTAAGCAGCCCTCGCATATCAAAGCTTCCTGAATTTAGGCTCAGATCAAAATTTACGACAGCACTCTCTGGATTCTTGGTGTTGGCAGCATCTGGCAAGATCATCGGAGTTCGCATCGAGACATTGCATATCGACATGAGGCCAAAGTTAGCTTGTTCAGACAGATTTGTGCGAGTGGACAGTGTGCTCACCTCTGCAAGTGCAGCGCAGGGCAGTACAACGGTATTTTTTACGCGATGATCCCATAGGAAAAACACGTTACTTAATGGAGTAATGAGTGTGTGGATCACGAGCTTGTTTGTCTTCACATCTGGACACGCATCACCGATCATAGGGTGGGCACGAGGGGCAAGCCAGGTGGAATACTTGTCCCACATGAACCTGTTCTGGAATACTGAGGTCGCTTCAAGCTGAAAGACACCCACAATGTAGTGTGCATTGGTTCCCTGGAACGCAAATGCGTTAATTCCAGTAGAATCTGTGTCCTCGACTCTGGTGTTCACCATTGCAAAGTCTTGACGTGGACATAACGTGAGTTTGGTGAGCCCGATTGTCTCGGCAACGTATGGGTTTGTGGTGCGAAGGTTTACAATTTCTGCAGTGTAGTTATGAGTCATGCCTACAATAGCATGAACTACGCCCACAGTGCCAGCAGCCGGCTCCGTGTGCCCATGTGCAGACTTCGCTGCCCAAAGTGTCAACGGCCCTCGTTTTGACTTAGTGTTCAACAGGACATTGCACGCAGCTCCAATTTCAATCGGATCGCCTAAAGATGTTCCTGTACCATGCATTTCCAGCTGCTCGTACTGTGCAACATGCATTTGAGCATTGTCTAGAGTAGTCCGAATCGCTGCCTGCTGCGATGGCCCGTTGGGTGCCGTCAGAGAACTGGAGCGGCCATCCTGATTCACAGAGGACCCGCATATCAAGGCAATCGGCAACGGGCCATCTTCAACGCACGGTTTGACCAGAACCACGCCATTGCCCTCTGAACGCACGTATCCATCACCGCTTTTATCAAGAGTCTTACATCGCCCATCCGGAGCCAACATGTTGCTGATACTTAGCACGGCAAAAGGCTGTGCAATCAGCTGAGTCTGCAGACCTGCGGCCATACTGGACTCGGTCTCTCCGTCTATGATCAAAGTGCTTGCGAGATGCAACGCCACAAGAGACGAGGAGCAAGCGGTGTCAAGGGCGTATGACGGTCCGCTGAAACCAAATATGTAGGAAACACGCCCGCAGGACACACTCAAACAACCTTGCAATGCTGTGTATGGGGTGATCGCAACACTAAACTTCCTCGTCATGCTCATGTACTCTGCCACACTCATGCCGACCGTGACGGCACGATCAGTGTTCTTGAGCTCGCTCATCGTTTCACCTGCATACCTTACTGAGTTCACCGAACCCATCAACAAAATCCGCATGTGAGGCTCAGTTATGGTAGACTCGTTCAGCGATATGCCAAATATCGAAAAGTCCCAAATGTCGTTATCGTGAACAAAACCACCGAATCGAGCTGCCTGCACTCCAACTGACTTCCCTATAACATAGTCGTTCTCTACATCCCAACGAACAAATGGAATTCCAAACAGTCCCTCCTGAGCAAGCCGGTTGTCGAGAGGTACTTCGAATGGACCCGCACATCCATCCAAGAAAGCACTATAGATCATGAGCGACATGTTAGCAGCATCATCCTGTAAATCAAGGTGATCATATTCAGACTCCACAGATTCACCAATCTCATCATCCGCATCTGCATTCAACTGGCTGGCAAGATACCCAGACATAGAACCCACAGAAGGGTAGTCAAACACAAGTGTACCTGGAAGCTCCATGCCAACGATCTTGGCTATTGTGTTTCGTAGCTCCACAGCTCCAAGCGAGTCCAGACCGGCTTCCATCAACGGCACCTCCAAGCCTATATCGTCATGGCCCACAACACCAGAAACTGCCTCAGACACTTGAGCTTGCAAGGCCTCCTTCTTTTCGGCTGAGACCCCATCTGAAATAGTGTTGGGCTTCTTCTCCTTCTTCTTCCGCACTCTCCTCATTTGAACTCGTTCCTCATCGTCGGACGCGTCCTTGTCGTCGCTCTCGGCCGCATCATCATCTACAGCAGGAGCAATCTGAGATTCCAAGAAACCAACCAGGGACAATACAGACGGATAGTCGAACACGAGCGTTCCAGGGAGCTCCATGCCCATGGACCGCACTAGCCCGTTCCGTAGTTCCACAGATCCCAGTGAGTCCAGGCCCGCCTCCATCAGGGGTTGATCTCCATCGATGGAATCGCCCAACACAGCAGCCACGGTGTCCGCAACTTTGGCGTGCAGCGCGTCCAGTTGCTCCTTGGAAACACAGGGCGCGGGCGCAGCTCGTGTCGCCTTCACAGTCTTCTTCGGGACTGTTGCCTTCTTCTTGACAACCCTCCCTGGCGCCGCCCGTACGACGGCGGATGTTGTCGCCACCAAATGCGCGCAGACTTCCTCCTCAAATGCGTTGTATATCCCTGGATTCGTAATATGCTTCAGGCAAGTGGACCAGACGAAAGGGCTGGCAACACCCACCTGAAGATGGTCAATCTTCGCACCCCCGTGCATCGATGCGCTAAGGAAAGCGGCCATCACCGCCAAACCAGCATCTGCGATGACCAGCCCAAACCCAAGCTTCTCAATACGTTTCAGAATACCCGCGTTCCGTGCGGCCATGCCGCCACCAGCCCATGCGCCCCACTGCACACTGCTTCCAGCGAGGCCCTGCCCTTGTCTAACCGACGCAGACGCATCCAACACCGCGTTCGCCGCGGTGTAATTTGCCTGCCCCGCCAGTCCCATTTGGGAGGCAATGGATGAAAACAGAACCACAGTGTTCAACGGGGCAACTTGCATGCTGGCTTCCATGTTGTACAGCCCGGGCACCTTGGGTGCGAAGACGGCCCTGCACCGAGCGAGGCACAAATTGGCGATCGTCGCGTCCTGCAGCACCCCGCCCGCATGCAAGAAGGCGCGCAGCGGCCGGTCCTCCGCCACCAGGCTGGTCGCCTCGTCGGACATGGACGAGTCGCAGCGTCTGGCGGAGATGCAGGAGGTCACTCTCCAGATGCGCGCGAGGGCGTCGGCGTCCCTGGGCACATGCCCCGAGCGCCCGAGCAGCCACAATGGCGCCTCCTCATGCGATAACAACCACTCCGACACGAGCAGACCCAGCGAGCCAAGGCCTCCGGAAATGATGTACAGGCCTGCAGATCTGCTCGCCTGGGAGCTGCGCGTAAAAAAAACACGGCGCCCCACATAACGCGACTGCGACATCGAGCACAGAGCGGCAGTGGCGCTGCCGAGAGGAAATGCGTAATGAACCAGCGGAGACAAGGAGCCTAGGGCGTTGGCGCTCGCGATCATGTGAAGGGGTTGCAGCGCATGTTGTGGTACGGACAACACATCCGTGGCAATCATGATGCAGCACAGGTCTGCTCGCTCCGCCGACATCCTGCGAGTGCTCCATGCGTGTTGCTTTGCAATATCAACAAACCATCCAGCCCTGGTCACCAGCGACAGCGTAGCTGACACGCTGCAGCTCGCCTTGGCGCCCAGAGCCCCATCAACAGCTCCGGGGAGAGAACTTAGCTCAGATGCGTACCTGACATGCTCAGATGAAAAAACATCATTCACGATAAACGAACGAAGCAGGGCACGTTTGGAACTGGTATTTGTGGTCCCTGAGCATTTGAATCCCAGCGCCAAGCTGAGCTGCAAAGAGGCCAGCCCGACACCTGCAGTGGCATCATGAACAAAAACGCTCTGATTGGGTCCGCGGCTCAGAGCCTGCTGGAAGGCAGCATGAGCAGCAAGAAAAGGACCGGGGGTGGTGGCGGCAGACTCAAAGGTGAGGCAGGCGGGCTTCACAGCCATCATGTCTGCGTTCGCGCACACGATGGTTCCCAAACTGCCGCTGGCAACGCCAAATGCGCTCTCGCCAACGCGAGTGCAGTATTTTTTGACTGCCCACACACCGGAGCAGTCCGAGCCCAGAGTGGCCTCTTCGCCTTCATACATGCCAATTACCTTCAGCGCGTCGTTGGCAGTCAGCACAACAGCGCGGACATGAAGAGCTGCGGTGTGTTCCGCATGACACACAGCGGTTCTGCATGTGTCTCTGCCTAGCTCGCTCGGGGGGGACGTTTTCATGGCAACCAGAAGGTTGTCAACCTGATCGGAGACAGAGAAAATCTGAAAGTCGTCCTGCGTCATGAACGCCTTGCTTGCAAACAGCCGCTGCACTTTAGCCAGGCTCCTTCCGTGCCTTCCCCTCTTGGACTGTGGGTAGAACGTTATGCCACACCCGCTGTCCGAAGTGCACACAGGTATCATTGGAAATTCAGAAGCAGCCGTGCGCAGCATTCCCTGAGCTGCGCTCTCGCCCACCGTGTACGGTTCACTTGCGGTTGGCAAGAGTCCCACGTGCATCCCGCCGAGGGTGCGCAGATGCACTTCTATTACTCCGAAATTTGGTGCGCACTGGATCACCTCCAGCAGGCGTGAGCAGTGCGACACCAGACTGTCTTTCACACCGCCCCAACGCGAGGTCAGATACTCAATGCTAGAGAAGTAAGGTCCTTTGGAGAGCGACGATCCATTGGTATGCGGAATGTGCTTCCCTGCGTCCAGGCTAAGCCAGTGATCCGGCGATATGGACGCAGATGTGAAGGCTTGGGCAGCTTGCCACTCCCCGGTGTATAGAACATCAACGCCAATATTGCTTTTCGGCTGCGCAGTGCTGGGTGATGCAAGCTGCATTAACCTAGACTCCATCCCGCTGATGCTGGCAGAGCCTTGGTCCCACTGTCGATCACTAACCGTGTAACTGGCAACACCGTTGCTCTCGGCGCTGGCAAGCTTCTCCTCACTAGACACAGCGGTTCCCTCGACTTTACATGCACAGCCAACAGACATGAAGCTACCCAAAGAAGAAGGTAGAGACACTTTATTGTCCCCGCATCGCACACGCTTCTTGAAAGCGCACAACTGCAAGGCACTATCCATTGCAGCAGGATGCGCCTTGTATCCGCTACCAGCGATCTTGTTGTGGTCCAGGCTAAAGCACCCACTGGAATGCTGGGAGCATGTACTTAGAATGACCCTTGCACCTATCATGCGTGGAATGGCCAGCCACTGAAGATCCAGGTTCGATACTTCAGATACTGGGTTGAGTCTCACCTGGAGCTGTGCTACTTGCCCGGAAACAAACCTACCCGTGCCAGGCTCAAGCGAAATTAAGTCGAACTGCGATGTGTGCATTTGGAACACGCACTGGGCAACAGCTCCAACTGGAAAGCCCGCTTTTGCTGAAATCTCGATGGGACCAACCAGAGTAGCACCTGTCAAGGCCACCATGGATACATTGGCGGCTTCGTTCAGCATGCTTCGAGCTACCACGGCTGATATCTCCATCGAGCTGGTTCCCGACAGCACCGACTTGCCACTAACCCGGTAATCCCATAGGAAAGATGGCGCGGGGCCACTGATGAGCGTCTGGAAGTGCACTTGACCAGACTTGTTCTTCGCAACCACCTGCCCAAGCATGGGATGCACTCGTGGCGACAGCCAGATGGACTGTTTGTCCCAGGCCAGATCCTGCGGCATCATGTGGGCCCAATCAATCGCGGCAGCTCCTAATATTGAGTGGGCATTCGTGCCCTGATATGCAAATGAGCTAATGCCTGTAGCAGAGAATTCAAAAGTTTGCGCGCTGGTCAGGGAGTATTCCTCCCTAGGAGCATAGGTATTGGACGCAATTTTCAAGGCCTCGGCAACATATGGGTTTACGATTCGAAGGTTTGTGACTAACCATCCGTAAAAATGCGTCATGCCTGTCAGCGCATGCAACATGCCCACCAACCCGGCCCCCGCTTCTGCGTGTCCAAAACCCACTTTCGCTGCCCACAGGGTGAGCGGTCCACGAGGCGCTTTAGTGTTAACCAGCACAGTGGATGCTGCTCCGACTTCAATTGGATCCCCGAGAGCAGTACCAGTCCCGTGCATCTCTAATTGTTCATACTGGTCGAGTGAGATGCAAGAAACTCGCAACGCGCTGACAACCGCCGATTGCTGGGACGGGCCGTTGGGTGCGGTGAGCGAGCTAGATCTACCATCCTGGTTCACAGCGGAGCCACACACAACAACCAAGGCGTCGTGAGGCTCGTTCACAAGGCACTCCAACTGTACAAGACCTGCGGATTCTGCGCGCACGTACCCGTCTCCTGTTTGATCAAGCGTCTTGCAGCGGCCGTCCATAGCCAACATACCGCTTATCTGAAATATGGCGAACGTGAACGAGGTAAGCGTCAAGTTCACACCAAGAGCCATGCTGGACTCGGCTTGTATTTGCGCCAGCACCGTGGTTGCGACGTGAATCCCCACGAGGGAGGACGAGCATGCCGTGTCTACGCTGAGGCACGGCCCGTTGAAACCAAAGCTGTAGGAAATTCTGCCACAGGCCACGCTAAGTGCTCCCTGCAGAGACGAGTAAGGGGTGATGGGCTGGCCTACTGTTCTGAGCATCACCGCATACTCAGAGTGGCATATACCCACAGTCACGTTGCGGTTGCTACCTCTCAGTGTTGCCAGGCTCTCGTTGGAATGTTTGAGCGCGGCGTAAGCAGTTGTCAGAAGAATGCGCTGGGATGGCTCAGTCTGCACCGCTTCACTATGGGATATTCCAAACATCTGAATGTCCCAGAGGTCCAGGTGTTGCATAAATCCCCCAAACCTCACAGGACTTGCGCTTGCTGCCTTGCCAGCCACATACTCTTCCTGCACATCCCAGCGACCAAAGGGCACCACACACAGCCCGTCTATAGTTACTTTGGAGTCGAGATGCACTCCGAGTGGTCCTGCGCTTCCTTCTCCTAAGGCAGTGTAGATGGTCACTGCAGGGACATCCCCATCTGCAGCTGTTAGTTCCTGAATATCAGATCCTTCGGAACCCCCCTGTCGGGCGTCCTCCATTGCTAGACTTTCAAGAAATCCAATCAAAGCCCCTGCAGATGGATAGTCGAAAATCAACGTGCCCGGCAACGAGAAGCCGACGCTCTTTGCTAGTTCATTCTTTAATTCCACTGCACCAGGCGAATCGAGTCCGGCATCCATCAGGGGATCTTCTGTGCCCACCAAATTCCCCACCACCAAGTGCACGGTGTCCATGATTTGTGAGCGCCACGCCTCTTGCTCTTCCGCATTTCGCTGACAGTCTGCTCGCGCCATTGCAGGCGCTTTTTTCCTGGTCCGCCGCATCGCTGTCTTCGGTCTTGACAGGTCTTCCTGCCAAAGCAGCTGCTCCTCATCCGAATCCCCTGTCTCGCGGTTGGGTGCGACTTGTGACTCAAGAAAGCCCACCAACGCATCTACTGTAGGGTAATCGAAAACCAGGGTCCCGGGAAGATTGTTGCCTGCCACCTTGGCCAGCTCGCTCTTAAGCTCCAAAGCACCTGGAGAATCCATTCCCGCCTGCATGAGCGGCTCGTCGCGCCGCACAGCCACCCCAACCACCGCCGTCGCAACTTCCAAGATCTGATCGGCCAATTGCACCCGTTCTTCGCGGGAGAACCAAGACTTGCTCGCACCCTCCCTGCTGTTGTGGGGTAATGGTTTCTTCCTGGTAGAGCTCCCACTGCGAAAAGCTACGGCACTGGAAGATGGACCCGCAGAGAAGCAGCTAAGTTGTCGCATCTCCAGGGCAGATATCTGGGCAAAGCCAGCCTGGTGCTCGGCATTGGACAAGGAGTGATGACTAATAGAACCAGTGCTTGTATAGGATGATACACGACCCTGAAAACTACACGCATGTCCGGAAAAAATGAAGCCGCCTACAGCAGCTGGCATGCTGGACACCGGGTCTGCATCATGCCCGCAACAATGAAGGCAGCTATCCATAGCAGCAGGGTGCGCTTTGTATCCGCTACCCGCAATGTGCGTTGAGCCCAGATGCACCACACCGCTCGCTGGCAAGTCCGTTGCAAGGTGCATATGGAGAGAACTGTGGAGACCTAAACAATAGCGCTGCTTTACCTGACGTTGTGCGCGCTCTGCGAGTGGCGCGGAGCAGCACGTGCACAAGGCAACCATCTGCCCTGATGCAATCCTGACATGGGAATGAAGCGTTTCCGTCTCCATATGTCCATTTCGCAAGTACAAAAAGCTCCTTGAACCTGTTGCCAACTGGTTTTGGGGTGAACGTGGCAGCTGCATGGGCGCGTCGATTGCAGTTGCTCCCAATGCAAACAAAGTCGCTTGAGCGCCTTCACTCAATGCCATTTGCATCGATGCGGACAACAGCTCTAGGCAAGCAGTTCCGGAAAAGAGGGCCGTACATGATATCGAGTATTCCCACAAAAATACAAGTCTGGACGCACTGAACAGATTTTGAAATTGTAACTTACCAGCTCTTATTTCGGAACGGGCGGAATCGTTAAGCATTGAATGAGCCCGCGGGGCTAGCCAAACAGAGACTTTGTTCCAAGGAATGTCCTGCAGCATGGAGTGAGCGGCTGCAGTTTCCGCTAACCGCATGATTGCGTGGGCGTTGGTGCCTTGGAAAGCAAATGAGCTCACTCCAGCGGCTGACGGTTCGCAGGCTTGGGCGTTCTGCATCATGTGCTCCTGTCTCGGCGTTGAGGTCGAGGCGCATCTAGATATCGTGTCCACCACATACGGGTTCAT
>NHOP01001514.1:0-10676 GCA_018697155.1 Pyramimonas parkeae | reverse complement strand
ATGGCTGCATTGGCTATCATCAACGACATACATGACAGTTCAGGATTGGCACGAGAACGTTTAAATCACTGCATGCTTCTTGCTTTCTCGAACTTGATATCTCCATTGGTCGATTTTTACATACTATCTGCTTCATAACAACACGATGCATGTATTCTACATGTACTTTGCATGTACTTTGCAGATTCACGCCATCCCAATAGATCGCCTCCTCCCTGGCCCCCTCTTCGACCTAAGAATAGCTGTCAGGCGGTGGGGTGCTGGCGTCATGGCCGGCATTCCCGCCGCATATACCCTCACTTCTCTACGGCAAAACTTTACATACATCACGTGTTTTGTGCAATACGAGACTTGTGACCATGTCGCCCATCTCGACGGCTGTTTGCAAAGTGTAATATGATATGTGCAGCACTACTTCACAGACTAGCCCATGGCATCGCGGGAGGGCCATAATGGGTACCATCATCAGTATGTCTATTGCTGTCATATTCTCGGTAATCATTAACATAACACGGTTATTATGTACTTTGGACAAAAGGTGAGTCGCAAGAAAAGGAAACTGCTGATGTTGCGTACCGGATTACGTTCCTGCTGGTACAGCACTCCATGTGTTGCATTGGGCACAGCAGGTTCACCATTGAGCTCCATAATGTATCGCGATATGCACATTCCATTCTTGTCAAAGCATGGGATATTGGCGTTTTCAGCCCATCGATAACTGTTCCCGGCTTCCGTCGAAGCGTGCAGGTACACAGTATATGAACTAGCCAGACAGTCTGTGAATATCATCTGTATAACCAATGCAGCATTGACACTTCGCTTTCTGATTTCACAGTTCTTATCAAAACAATTTCACATCCTGAAGTGCAATTTCGAATTACAAGGCCTTTATGAAATAGCCAAATTCATCAGCGGTCGCACGTTGCATCATTGTGGTAGCACAACGAGCATGAAGCAATATAAGTCATACATTGCAGAACACTCGGTATCTTTGAGATAATGCACAAATCATGCAGCAACTTGGTTCGATAGTGATAGGTACGCCCCTACAGGGCAGACAATGGAGACAGAATGATTATGCTTTCAAGAAAGTCACCCACTTGCTCACAATGACACCAGTCTTCACAATCAATAACCATTAGCCATGTGTGCAATTATTGGTAGGTGACTACACTGGCCACTTAAAGGGTGTGCTGCCAACCCTGGGATCCTTCATCAAGGCAAGGCGGATCTCATCCAGATTTGTAGTTTGATTCGTTGACAACTGTCGCGTTTGGATTTCATCCTCATCATTGATGTTTCTCTGCAGGTCTATACCATCAGGTCTCCAACAACTTGTTCCTTTTGTGCATTTAGGACCGAATCTGCGCTGCTTCTCTTGTCCGTTCATGTCTGAAAACTTCGAACCTGCAGGATTCTGATAAGAACTTGTGGGAAGAGCTCGTTCCTGGTTGTGCGGTTGCTCTTGAAGACTCTTACTCGAGTCTGGCATTTGCGACACTAGGGATGTGACAGGGAACGGCGCTTTATTTGCACGCTGGATTTGTGCCACAGTTACCTCCTCAGAAACTCTCTGCATGGCACCCCATCATATTGCTTATGCTTAAGGCTAGGAGATCCATCTTGATTCCAGTTGCGAATGAAGTTTTGCAGAACGGTCATATGGAGTTTTTGGCTGTCGCATATCCGAAAAAGCCAGCTGTACATCAAGAGCTTATCAATCCTAACAAAATCACAAACCAAAGCCGTATTGTTTCGGAAATTACACACAAGAAACCTTAAAAGAGTTTCAATGTCAACAGCTGAGAATATTGAGCATTGTCATGTCAACATCGTAGCATCACATTTGTGAATCGCGTTTCGCGATTGCGTGTGAAAGCATTCCCGTCACATCTCAGGTTTGAAGTAGTGGAATATTTGCACCCACTTACAAGTCAATAATACTGATATACACAATGGTGGCACACTTTTTTCACCATTGGTGTACTGCGCACTAGGCTTGCAGGCCGCACATGGATCTAGCATTGGAGGCTGAAGTATAAAAAGGTCTACGCGCTTCAGACACTTGCGAAAGACAAGTACATCACCAGAGCACATGCAAGAAAGATGTTCCAAGTTTGGTATACAGCCAACACGAAACTAAGCTCCAACAAATCCGAACACAGTTCTGACAGACTCTTACGTTGTCAGAACTCTGTCGATATGCAAGAGTAACAGTCCAAGAAATCTCAGGGACAGAATGATCAAACAGCCACCTGGACGAACACGCCTCAGCATAAAACGTTTTATGATGTGAAGGCTCTAGCTGCATAACTTCAACTTACTGTGATACCCGAACTTGCCTTACGAAAAGCTGCTGCACTGCTCAGAACCAGAGCCCGGGTGAATGATGGACCGGCCAGCTCGGAAACCTCCACGATCAATAAAAGCACAACAATCAACATCACAGCCACCTGCCAAAAACAGTAACTCTCGTACACGCTTCACATGTTTCCTGTGGTCAACCCGTCAAAATGTTCATCCATGATCCTGCACGTAACATTCGAAACAAAGTCCAACGTCGAACAGCCTTCCGCTCTTGCCACCAAGATAGTCCCGACATGCTGTGACGTCACGCGCACGCTTCGATCAACTTGCGGCGGATTCTCAAGAAAATGCAGATTCAAAAACCGCACTCTATCAGTTAGGGTTTCAAGGTGATCTTCCAGTGATACTTGGATTATCAGTGGATCCTACAGAGCACTTCCCAAGACTTTCTAGCTATTCTCGAAGCGATGCAGACCAATTCGCTGATAAACTGTTCATACCGATGTTATTCCGCCAAATTGTGTCCCAGATGACACATTCTGAATGATTATGGTATGATCCGTTGCTGCTTTACAAGACACCATGCGATACGAGCCGTTGCCTGCCTAAAGGGGCTTGCAACGTGCAAGTTAGCCTAGAGACACACGCACAAGTCGTCGCCCATCAAATCACCGCACTTCTCCTAAACTATCAATTGGGATTTCGCCGCGGTAGCTTCCAGGCTATTTAAGCCACTGTGCTTGACAAGATTCGAGCTGCGCAACGACGGCGTACTCAACTAGTGCATTGACAATGTTGTGGTGTTTGACTAAGTGGGAATTGCATGCGACTTGCGGGTAAACCCAGCGGCAACCTTGTCCTGGAATAGCAAAATCAGCTTCAGGCAGCAATCACCATGCCAGAATTTGATATGAAGGTCGCTCGACACTCGAGCCGGAGTCCTAAGAACTGAGCTACTCATCACAAGCTGTACATTCTGAAACAGCAAATGAACTCCCTTGAGATAGCGGAAGGCACCTCGGCTTCAAGCAAGGCCGTACCACTCTTGAGATTCTTGCGCACAGCGCTTTCCTTGCTCGGACCTGCTCCAAGATTCTGGAGACGTCCAAGCGCTCAGTGTCTTCGTCCAATATCGTGTCCGGTATCGGATTTGCATCCTGCGCTCCCAACGGCGCAAAAGCAAACAAAATCGCCCGCACGCTACGTTTCGTTCGATCACTGGCGGGACCAAGATCGGGTACAGGACATTCTCTTGGGGTCGGTGAAGGAAAGTCTAACACCAGTCGTTTGCGGTACTAGGCAAATCAATTTGCTGGGGTGCACTCCTTAGTATCGAGATGTGTGCTTCGTGGAGAAATGTTGCTTTGGAAATCTATCCAACGAACAGAGAGGCTGAATGGAGTAGATAGTCATCCCACAACCCAACGTAGCAAAACAATAACCTCCGACACTTGCGTGTACAAGAACGCGAAAACAAAAACGCAAACAACAAAGAATTGAATGTTGAAAATTCCACACACTCAGAGTGCTGCACTACGGCAAAAATAGATGCACGAGCATGTCTGATTGCTTGTTGTTTTGGGGTTTTCAAAACACTACCACCTCCTGTTCACAGGGAAGTAGAGTATAGCCCCCCAAAAACGTGGAATCCGGTATGCCCCATTGTAATACCTCTCCAAAAAACAAAGCTGATCAATATTGATATTGATCGATTCTACAACTGGAAGGGCCAGAACTGAGTACAGACTGGCCCGTCAATTTGCACTTGCAAGCAACTGGAACACTACAGAGCAGGCACCGAATCAGAAAATTGAGCCCATCTGGGCCAAAACTGAGTATTTTACAGACTGGTGCAGAATTTGTAAAGTACTTGGAACGGCTCGGAGTTTTTGCAATCGCACTTCATTCTGAGCTACAGGAGAAACAGCGAAAGCTCCGACTCCAAAAATTTTCACTGTCAGCAGTCCCACATTTTATGTGAGGCATAGCCTGCCAGCCCTTGCCGATGCGCCGATTATCGACGCGCAACGAGGCGAACAACTCCCAGGACGCCCCCAAAGTGCCTACACGATCCGTGCTCCGGATAAAAGGCACGAACATGCCGGAAAGTTCTGCAGTATCTGCGAAATACAACTGGGTGCGCTTGTTCACAGCCGCAATTTCGGGAACTTGCTCCAAGGCAAAAATGTGGTACTCGATGGATTCACCGCAATCCTATGAATGGCGTTATCGACGACTTGTTTGATTGCTCACAAAGGATGAGCAGCAAGAATCGTAGGCAGCCACAACGTTTCGAAAACGCGTTTCTCCTTGCCTTCAGCAAAGCGCACCGTCAGCAGATGAGGGTCCCCCATCAAATTCGCGATGGCCACAACCATCCCCGTAGCATGATCTGCGCAAAGAAAACGTACGCAAGCTCTCCAGGCGTCTTTCCAGCGCAACTGCAAGGAGCCTCTTCGTTTTTTGAACAGGTTGGTGGAGCCCTTGCTGGCGAGTTTCGCGCGCCGGGCTTGCTCTGCGAATTTCCATGCGGGTAGGGGGGCGGGGATGGGGTCGGAATAGAGGTCGTCCAGCGTCTCTGTAGGGGTGGCGACGGAGGCGGACTCGATTGCCATTTCCGTCTGAGCACACCATAGTCTGCTTGCTCAAAATCTCATTCAGGCTCTAGGGGCTCGGCGTGTGCCGCAATGGAAATATACACTTGGGATACCAAGCAAGAACATTAGGTGTTCTACATCAACTAGCGCATCATGCTTATGCGCTCTCGGTGTATGCTAGAAATCCTATGAATATTAGCGGTGAAAGAAGCTCGTTATGCGTGTTGAAACCAAGCTATCCAGGCAACATACAATCCTACAATGGTTTCTATGGCATGGCTGTGCCTCTACTCACATGCACTCATTCATAAATGTTGAAACATGACCCTTGCCTCAAGGGCAAGATGTGATGCCGAAGTAGAATAACAGTAGACACAACCTTCTGAAACTGAATCACCAATCCTGTCATACACATTCCAATCAAACACTTGCTGAGGGAATCATCAACACAAAATGAAGGCCAGGGACGCAATTTCTGCCCAATTGAGCCGGTTGGGAACATACGACATGCACAACTCTCACACCAATTGCTACCAACACAGCGCATACATCCTATACAATATCATCCACCGAATAAGCAGCTCAAGTACCACATGCACAAGGAATACAGTGCATACACCAGATAAAATACAATGCAATACGTACGATAAGTATGCCAAGTACAACACGCACGACGATTGCAGCAAATGCTGTGCAATGTGCGCGCCGAGCATACCAAGTACGACATGTACAACCAGCACAACGTACACAACAAAGAAACGTCAGCACAACATGAAAAGTGTGTCAAGCGGTACCACAAGTGTACCAAGTACAACATGTACCTGGTACATGTACCACAACGCTCATGGACAGCGTGTAGGGTTTAGGGTTGCAGGGTTCCGTCCCAAAATTGACAACATAGGCGTTCCCAGCAATCGAAGCACCTGCAGAACTGAGCGGCGATTGAACTCCTCCTCCATGGGGCCCTTGTTGAATTTCAGGTCTATCCCCATCTTCGCCGCGGCCGCCACAGCCTCGTCAGCGACGGCGCGACGCTGAGCGTGCAGCGTAGCGCGCCGCTCCGCCGGGGTGGAGTCCCACTGGCGGATCTGGTACGAGGCAAGAGCTGGTCCGGAGGGGGATGCCACGCTCTGCGTACAAGATGGGGAAAACGGGGGATATCAAAACGAGTGCAGAAAAGAGGGAGGCGAGTTGGACAGGAAGGTGGGGAAGTGGGCTACGACTGAGAACAAATTTTGTCCACGGGACAGGTGCAGACAGCTTGCGTATCTCGTCCTGCCGGAAAAAAAAATTGATGAATCGTTCTTTCCGGCACCAGTGTTTTCAGTCTGTTAGTGTTCGCTGGTTGTACAAAAGTTTGAAAGCAGGGGGACCCTTGGGCGATTGGACACTGTTGAATATGTTGGCTAGTAATTGTAAGTGCTCATGATTCAGGCATTATCTTGAACCACAAAGTACTTTTGAATGCGATAGGTATGATCACTAGCTGATCGAAGCCAAGCCAGCATGGCTGTGGATCAATTTTCAGTTCAGGCAGTACGTGTCGGGGCTCCAATTTAGGGCAACTGAGAAACAAGCCGAGCCCCCACCAGATAGGCCACCGACATGAGCAGTGATCAAATTCCGCAGAGAAACTACTCCCGTTCGCAATGATACAGACAGCCTCGAACCACTGATACTAGGGTGATTGTTTATTGCCCTGACCTGTTCGTTATTCTGTCAGTATATACGTGACTGGGATAAGCAATCGCAAAGCGAGGACAGTCCGCCGGCCAGCTTACACCTTAAAGAATCATCGGTGGAGGCGCCAACCTCCCATGCCATAGGTTGACGTCTGAAAAACCTCTTGGGCATGCATCCTTTGCCCTCCCAACAAGGCTTCCCGACATGGCCAGCATGTCGTTATTGCACAAAAGATGCTGCTGATATAGGCAAGAGTGATGCAGAGCGAGTATAGAACAAGAATCCACATTTGTTTATACGTGCGCCTGTTTTTTCTCGTAGATACACTTGCTACGTGCACATCTCCACTGATACCAACCAACCATGATGGTTGCGATGCAGAGCCCAGGCTCAAAAGGTACCTTCTTACCACAGACTGAATCAAACCAGGCTGAGGTCTCCGCAGGGCATACACTGTAGCGATAGCTATAGCGATACTGAAAATGATGATAATGATAGTAATGATAATCTTCACTGTAGTAATACTATTCCATCATATCTGATGTGTGGAAACACTCCACCCTGTAGAAAACAGCGGAGCAAGCGACGCACCATGGGCGCTGCGGCCTCGGGTTTTGTAGGGGGTCCTTCCTGCCGCTGCTGGGCCACCGATCGAGATCTCCATCTAGGGGGGGACACCTTGGGCGGCAGACCCAATTCCTTTATGCGAGAGTCCAACTGTTGGTACTGAGCTTTCCAATCTGCAAATGTATCGCACCCAAGCGATTCGCAAGGATGAACGCTGAAGAAAGAGAAATCTGGATCGGTCATGGATCGGTCATGAAGAAACAAAACCAAGTGAAGATTCAACTTGTTGGCTCCGTCACACATGAATAAATCTGCCCGACTCTTCCGGATATCGAACGGCGATGGTGCAAGGAACACAACTTTTGCTCAAAGCGCAGGGGGCGATGTCAACTAAATCCTGCGCCGAATTCCACAACGACGCAGGGCACCCTTCAAAACCCATGAATCAGGTTATATATACACGGCACGGGATCCAACAAGATGTATCCCATCTTCCACATCAAAAACGCTGATATTTGCAAATCCATGCGTGGCGAGCACGTTTTGTGGTTGATGTTAAAGTCAGATACCAGTACCTAGGCTCTCTTTTTGATACCTCTGCGAGGATTGTACGTGCGCAAAAGCATCCAAGTTCACAGGCCTGCAGTATCTTGTATATTCAAGGAGAAACAATGGGGTATATTGACACCAACGAAGTTATCCCTAGGCAACCCCGGCAGTAAGGGAAAATGAAAAGCGAGTGTGGTTGCTTGGGGGTGTGCATGACAGAATCCCTGGGAGGAGTCTTTGATTTTGATCCTATAGAGCGCATCGTACAGGATCTAGCAAGCGCTACGAGTCAGCCAGAGTTTTGCTGGCGTGTGAGTCGCTCATCCAGACGGCCGTGCTGGGAAATCGAATAACATTTTCCAGCACGCTCGTACTGCACAACCAATATCAACAACGGAGAGCACTTTGCGTAACATCTGGGATTTGAACCCACGCCCTCGAGGGCAGCAGGCGTTCGTAATACCAACTGAGCTATCAGCATGGGACTGTGCACACAGGGCATTCACGATTCGATGAAAATCGTGCAAATTACTGATCATATGTACTTGTGATACCTATCGACATAGCCGCACGCTGATCAAAGGCGACACACCAGCCTGCATGGTCCAGGGAATGTCGTATATACCCAAAAGAAAGGGTTAGTCAGGATGCGATCCCTATACTGTAGCAGATACGCCCCAGGACCCCAACACTGGCATTCCTGCAAAGACTCAACAGCAGCTAAAGTGCGATCGTGAGGTCAGCTACCAATGCACCTAATTCTAAACGTGATAGTAAATAATAGAGTCGAGTGTGAGGTGGCATCATTGATTTATCTGTAGAATAGCACTGATGCAGGCAAAAAATTGCCTTCTCAACGAAAAGATTAGTGAATACGAGCAAAAAACTGGACATCCGTGATTATAACCTGATCTGTTGCACTATGGAAAGCTTGCTCACATTTTTTCTCAGCAGCCGGCATCGCTGTTGCGGGAGTTTCGATCATGATAAATTCTTCAAATCGAAACTACGCACACGAACAGCACCCCTGATTGCACAGGATACATGACTTTTCGAGTCAGCGCAATCAGGTGCGTCTTCTACTACACAAGCGATGGGGCATAGAGCACCAAGAAGCAATCGAAAAATACGGAAGTGTCTCCGAAGGGGAAGTTTAGGACCATATCAAGCAAAATGCAGGGAAGCACCAGGCCCATGTGAGGCTCCTTTACCATATTTGTGTTCTGGACAATCGATTGATTGAGTTGGAGCCTACATATCCGAACACCTAAAATCCCTGGCTTGGCTGTTGCATGACAAACCCGCCCGAAGGATACCAGATAGACCTGCCAAACAACTTGAGGTTACAGAACAGCCTCCTTCGAAATGCGTTCTATGTTGGCAAACAAGGTGCTTGTGTAGCTAGCCGAACCACATCAGGTGGCCGAGTTAGGTGGGCGTAGTTAATGTCTGGGACGATGATTCATCGAAAAGCCATGCAGGCTTGGTGGTTCATCTTTATTCAGAGAGTGAAAATTCCAATCGCCTGAACACTTGCACTGATATGTACTGCCTCAGCCGATGATTTTGCAAAGACCACGCTGACTTTTGGAGGGTCATCTTCGATTAGCGAGCGAATACATTTCCACTACAACCGTTACCACGACATCTGGCGGTTTAAAAATCGTTCCGGTTGTGGGTGCGGCGCTTTGTACCTCGCCAACTAGCAATTCTAGAAATGCAATGGTCAAGAGCCCAGCCAAATACTAGCGATCTGCGATGAACACCCAGGCAAGCAGTGAAAGTGGGATCCCAACTAGGTTTCCGCAGATGGGAGAAACGCGCCGCAACACTTGAATGAAGGAACCTACACACACCTGCTCCGCCCATACACCCACCCTAGCGTCTGCAACCAACACCTCTACCGGAATTGTTGTGCACGAAATCATTTCTTGTTCGTTTGGGTGCTTGTTCATTTGCGCGCACGCCCCCACCTGTGTGCCGCAGCTTCGAAAAGTACAGATCCGTGGACGCGCTACAAGCCTGGGCGTGCTCTCGCTGCGTATCAACTTTGCACCCGTCTAGGTGCGCGGCCTCTTGTTGTACTTCATCCTGTTCATCTATTCTCGTTGGCTCAGTTGATAGTGTGGAGCAGCCGGGATTGGCTTCGCAGCCATGGCGGGTCCATGATCCCGAGTCCAGGTCCAGAACCGCCCCCTCCAGGCCCGCCGCCAGATCTGCTAGGCTCAAATTAGCACCTCCCGAACCCCCGATCCGTACCGCCTCAGTCAATAAGCACATCCTCCTTGGCAGCTCCAGCAGACAAGCTGCTATTTGGGATCCTTAAACGAGAGATAGTGGCGTGATCAACGCCCATACACGGAGGAAGTTCTGCGGAGTAGATTCTGGGGGATATGTTGAATGGAATGTTTACTCCGTTCCTTTCGGCGGCTCGGGCGAGCGTCTGTGAAAGGCTATGATTGGTCTGGTGAGATTGCTGAGCATGTTTTGGTGCACCGACAGTTTCTTCATCGGTGATTGGACCTTCAAGGCACAAGCACAATAGTCATATCCATATACTGGGAATTGATCTATACCTGCTAGGCAGGAAGCAACAAAATCAAATTGCAATCTGATTCCCATGACCTCGCAATGCCACAACAAGAGAAAGTACGCGAACCCTACCATGAATGTGCACATGCAAGCATAGATGCCATAAGGTAGCTCTTCACGGGATCAACTACTAAAGTCCCTTTGGATACACCGTCGTGCATGCCAGATTAGCCACCTTGCTAGGTTGTATGCGTGCAGAGACGACTTTTCCCCAAAATGCGGGGAACCATGCCATCTGAGACGCGCACTGAATTTCATCGGCGCACAAGGTAGCCTGTAACATACATTCAAGTCTAAATACGTATCCTAGGATCCAAGGAGACTCTCTCATCATCCCCATGGGAGAAGTCTGCTTGTATGTGTAAATCCATATATAACAAA
>NHOP01001513.1:0-10681 GCA_018697155.1 Pyramimonas parkeae | reverse complement strand
ACCAGGCTCGAATGCAAAGTCCTGCTATTGAAATACCTATGGGGCTGTGACCCATAACACGTTGCACGACTACCGCATACAAAACCAAAGGACAGCTCATCGAGAAAGAAACCCAGAAATCAACCGTATATAACCCATCATCTGCCAGCCAGTGTGCCTAAAGTAAGTCCTACTGTAATTGCAAGTTCAATCACCACAATCATGGAATTCACAAGAAAAGCGAGTATTCGCCTTACAAGAATGTCAGGCCTAGTTGATGATTGAGCTTACACTCACTCATCATGCCCAATGCGGGCGGGATGGATCAAATTGTGGCACCAAATATCACAGGATATGACCCATGCAAGTGTGCCTAAACTATGTTTTGCTGGAAATTACATATCGATCACTTCAATCATGGAATTCACAAGATATGCCAAAATGTACCTAACAGAAATACCAGGCCTATATTTGTACATATACACCAAATAACATGACCTGTGCCTACATGGCGGCTTAGTTCTATCGGTGCACAGGGTGACGTTTACACTCTGTGTATCAGGTAAACACTCTTGTTGCTTGATCCAGTTAGAGAGCATCTCGCCATCCGCATAAGCATGGTCTACTGATTTGCGTAAATCCATTTGAAAAAATATCTGTCTTTCACATGCAGTCCTTGCGGGCCCGTAAGCTATGCTTGTTGTTGGGTTACCTCCGAGGACTTGTTCACACAGGATCCCAAAGGTTATCTGCTTCAAGTTTTAGGACTCAGAAAGATTTTCTTGTTGTTTTGATATGTGTGTATCCTAGTGGTACCATATTTGGTACCACTAGGATACACACATATCAAAACAACAAGAAAATCAACGTACCAGTCATGTGTAAACGTACAACAATATTCCCTCATGTTGTCGTAGTGCTGTGCCGCACTCCATATATCGTGAGCCCAACGAACATTGAACAGCTGTCAATCATTCCATAGGTAACCGTCATTCGATTATGCACACAATCTGGTACCAACCCCTCAACCATGTCTATTTGTCTCTTCTATTGTGTAAAATTTCTTGGGAAAGTTATGTTCCCCCATAGGTCTGCAAGGTTCGCCTGGCCTATGGCGGAATATGAACATGGCGGTATTGAATTGTCTTGAGAAAAAGCCCTCGACTTCACCATCACTTCGTGGTGTTTCAATCGCTTGGCTCAAATCACTGGCGTTGTTGTAGTGCAATGAACACAACACACGCGCTCACAGTTCAAACATTGGATTTCTGATTGTAAATACAACCACAATTGTCACCAGCAAAGCTTGATAAGGGACGGGACCCTCATCCAGCAGGGAAGTGACCATGTCAACCGTTTCACCCACTGGCGCACTCTACTCTTCAGTAGGCAAGCAAAAAATCTCTAAGGAATTTTCAATTCATACATACAAAACCGACCACTGGATTGAACTGATAAATTGATCCCCGGGCATTCAACAGTCTTTCCATGTTATTGTACAAGGGGCGCATCTAGCTGTTATCCTATTGTCACAACCACCGAGATTCTCTCAACTACAGCCCACATTGTATCGACTGTAATTGCCGTACTGGTCTGTCCTCGATGCTGTTGTCAAGCAGGCGAGCGCAGTTCTAGTCCTGGTATCTCGGCCAAACCACTGAAACATTCCAGGACACGACCCCTTTTCTTGAGTCAAGGAAGTCGGCTTGACAGCCACAAGCCAATCCGAAAAACGTCATAAGTTATCTGTGAAATCCATGTAATGGTCTCACAACACACAATGCAGAACACGGTGCAGAATCTAGGGTTGTGCCTCATGATGTTGGTTGGAATCATGCGTTCAATATCCACTTGAACCATTCATACACCCTGCACATTCAGTTTCATAATTGCAGCCCAGAGGATAGCGGGACCAACTGGGAACGTACATGTCACTGGTTCTAGGCTTAGACAGGGGCATGGTTTGTCCTGAAACCAACTTAATCCGTCGCCCACAGCTTTTGTGGACAGCAATTGAGCTGCAGAAAGGGGAGATACAAGCACCAAACAAAGCGCTAGAAAGCTTCTAGATTCCAAAGCTGCTGCCGTCATTTGCGTCGGTCAGGAGCCCGACCACGGCAAACGCGCACTTGCCAAGCACGTTAGCGTTCCCATTGCACCGCACAAAGGGTCGAAGATGCAGCCGGTGCTTCTGCTCCAGCTGCTGCCTCACGATACATTCAGCCGGGGCAATAGCACAGCGAAACCACAGTCGCAGAAGCGCGGGCACTCACGCGGCTTGGCGGGCGGGCCTTCGTTGTCCGGCAGCAGGTCCATCATGTCGTCCTTACCTCCCCACTCGTCACTCGAGCGAGGCGAGCTTGCAGCTCTGCCAGAGTTAGGAGCTGGCGCCGCGACCAGGTCAGCGGATGGCGCGTTGCTGCTGGCAGAAGGGGCGGCAGCCCGGTGCGTTGCGCGTCTGGGGTGAGCAATCAAAGCGTTGATTCAACTGTCGGCCCATTGGTCGCAAGAACATTCGAGCCAAGTTATCAGGACAGTGTCCCTGGGCTAGTGCCAGTAGCACAGGTGTCTCGTCGAGTGCAGTCCTGGGCCGGCCTCAGCTTATTGTCAGCAACTGACATGACCACAAAACGTTCATTGTAGCCGACAGTCTGGATGCCTCGGACACCACACCAACCGGTGCTGACATCATATATTTCATCATACATTAGAGGCTACCACACCTTCGCCACGACACGTTCTGCAGCTCAACAACTTTTGGCATATGTCGTCTCATACAATGCTGAAACTGTGATCTCCCTAAAAGTACATATGGCAGACAGTGGGGCAAAACTGCTTCTTCGAACAAATTTGGGGATGATTGATTACTTCCGTGTCCTATGTCGGGGATCCAGCCTTAGTCCTTCAGACAGGAACCATGTCGCCCTACCAAACAAGCTGCCAATTGAGATTGAAAACCGAAGAATACAAAATTCGAGACCAATCGGATTAATGAATTTGGAAGGGCCGCTTGCTTATTGACGCCCATCACATTCTATCGTCAATAGCAGTCAGAGGCAAGAATCTCCCATTTCGTGACCTCAAACACAAACCATCAAAGCCCCCAAATAATGTGTGTATAGCAAGAAACTGACGCTCTACATAAACGTCTAACATGATTATGGGTCCAGGATGCATTAACACACAATGCGGTAAACTAGGGGTTTGTGCGATCTGATGTACTACAGGACAAAGTCGCCTCCCTCGGGCACGCACTCTTGCTGCTGCCGCTGTACGTTGCTGCGTCGCGCCGCCTCCATCTCCTCCTTCCTCCGCAACTGCAGAGCCTGCTCATCCAGTCTCTCCTGCACCCACAAACCCCCACAACCTACATGGTGATGCGTCGGACCGGAGTCAGGAAGAAACCGGTTTGATGTCTACAATCCTGAAGCTGTATCCACGAGCTAGAATCATCAGCGACACCCCCCTGGGACTGCTCAACCATCTGTCCCTGCTGTGTGCTGTTCATCATCATCTCCGTATACAATTTTTGGTTATGCAACGACGCCCAACTTGAATTCTATCGCTGAGGTTGGAAACAAGAGCTGAATTCAACAGAGCAATGATGGTTCATTCTGGCTCTGGCACCGTGGGAGGATTCTTGCAAATGTGGGTATTGCTCAACATGCGCTCCAGGTGAAGTGTGTCAACGCCACCGCGGTCGACTCCACTTGAATCCTGATGTCTGCATGGTCCAAGTTATCATAACCCCAAAACAATGCAAGATCACTGATTCACAACCAACTCGCTCCGAATGTTGGTTGCATCCCCTCATGACTCTGACGTTTCAGCGAATTTCAGGGATAGTGCGCGCCTGCTCCTTGAGCTCATCCTGGCGTTTCTTTTGGTATTCCGCTTCCTGCCTGAGTTTCTCTTCCTCAATGCGGTCCAGCTCGTCCAGAGCCGAGAGCCCGCTCTTCCCTGAAAGATCTCGCAACCACGCCTCTCTTGCACGGTCGAAATCATCCCATCAAGCATACTATGTTCTCATTGTGCAAGTGGTTCAACATACGGCCTTGCACCATACCATGAAAACAGGACAAAACATTGAAAACAGGTGTGTTGAACACATTCCGCAAGCATTCACGACCCTTGTCAAGGCGTAAGAACTGCGGGTTGGACGGAGGCTGGATTTTGCTCTCTCAACAGCAGACGAGGTGACACTACAGCGCCGAAGTGTACCCATCAATTCCAACAAGCGCACCTTTGGTGGTCTCGCCAAGACCCTGGTCGTCCTGATTGTCTTCATCTGCGTCATCCGCGTCCACATCTTCCTCGTCCAATCCGAGCTCGGCTAAGAACTGGTCCTTAGTTCGCGTCAGGCGCTGCGCGGGGGCGGAGGCGCGCCTTCCCCCCGGTCTGCCCCTGCCGCCTCCAGCACCCCCTCGGCCGACTCCAAACACTCCCAAGTCCAGGCTGTCGAGCGCGTCGCCCCCCCCGAGATCAAGTGGCGCGTCGTCCTTGAACATGTCCGCCAGTGGATCTGATTCTCCCTTTTCTGCAGCGCCCTTCTTGGCATTCTCGTCGTCGCTATCCGTGTCTGCTGCTGCATCACGCATCTACGAGCGTAGGTCAGCAAGTTGCACGGTACACACCAACATGCCAGAGCCCAAATCCCAAGAGATTCTCGTCGTTAGTACCGTGGACACAACCTGAGACTTACACTCTTCTTCCAAAGGCATAGGCTGGAAAAATGGTTGCGGATTTTGACCTTGCTGCACTGGTTGATAAATTCAAATATGGGTACGTGTGGAGGGTTGAGAACATTGGCGCTGCAACCCCAGAGCTCAGGTACTGCTGTTTGATGTCTTAGAGCGCATCGCTGTTGCAGTTGCACAAGCACACCAACGCTTCGGCTGGATCACAATCTTGGGAAATGAAACAAATTGCGAATCCAAAAAACACCATGGAAGGAATGTATACAAAGATGGGATGGTGAGACGAAAACGAGATCATGGATTATTCGAAGGATGGCCATCAGTTCGCAGGCGACCCTCATCCCATCCAGCGACGAATCGGTTGAGTCAGCACCCCAAGAAAGCCCAGCAATAAACCATCTGAGGCCTGAGTACAAAAGGCGCGCTGTTCACTTGACACGCATCCCAATAGGAGACGATTGTACTCCATCACCAGAAGAGAGCAGCGATTCTTACGACATGCTTTCTGCGCATTTGGTGCGATAGGCGCAACAACCACACAATATGCCTTGTAGGACACATTGCACATCCAAGATCAAAGAACCTACAGCACAATCCGTATTCGAGTTGCTAGGAAACAAGAGAATGGATCTGCAAGCCGACAAGTTGACGACGAGTAGAGGGGAACTGAGTGACCATGCTGTTGTTCTCGCTCACTGGAGCGGAAGCGCTACACTCGCCACTCAGGGTGGGTCCGCCAGCCATTACAGCTGCTCTCGATTCATTAGCCGAAGGCAATTTTCACCGGGCCTTGAACCCCCGGGTGCTGCTCGCAAATACAGATTCTGAAGAAGAACAATTAACATTGCGCGGCTGTCCGCACCAAAGTGGGTGCGATGATTCGCTTGCATTTCCCTGGGATTTGTTAAAGGAGTCGCTACATGCTCATCAGCAAAAGTGCAAAGCACACCACCAATGCTCCTAGAACGTTCTAATGGAGCTTTAAGGGTTGAACGTAGAGCTTTCAAAACCCAAGGCAACTTGGCGGACAACGGCAGAATTGGGTACAGCAACGCGTCACAACAAGGGACATCAATCCAGAAGGCGGATGGGGGAGGGTTGCGCACCGGGTACGGGCGGGACTCCTTGGCGGCGAGTCTTGCCGCGCGCGCCGCTCGCTTTGGGGAATGCCGCGTGGTCGGAATCGTCGTCGCTGTTCGTGCTCATCGGTGCCGCCCTGATGCCGCGAGCTCTGGGGAAGTCTTCCGTCACGTTAGCGTGGCGCGCACTCCTCCCGGTAGCGGCGGAGGCCGCCTGTGTGATTCCCGCAACCATACGAGCCATGCTTGTCAGGCGGAGGCAGCATTGAAAAAATCCAGATGCCTGGATGAATCACATTGATTTGCACGCGCAGTGCAGGTCGCACCTGTGGGTTATGGGAAATAGCAGAATCAGGTTGAAGAACTGGATATCACCATGAGGTTCTATGAAGGCATCCACATCCTGCTCACCACGCGTGATGGATTCATCTGGAAGAAGACTGCCAAAGATGGCAGTAGGTAATGGGAAAAAATTCTGATGCAAGGATCAAAAAGGCTCCCACTACACCATATGAAGCACATTCCCCAAACGTTGGGCGGGAAGCAATGTTGTCACATGCTGAATTCCAATTTTTCACAGGGTACGCTTAGTAATTAATCCATTTGCCCGGTCAAGCACACACAGGTGATAGAATTGGAAAACATCGTACAGTATAGAATCCAAGAGGGCGTGTCTCATGTGAACCTAGCAAAATTTGTCTGCTGTTGTTGTACATGCAGATAACCAACAAAATGTCGCAAGCTGCGGGACAACCAGTTTCACTAAATGTGTGTTCCGTACGCTAGTTTTGAAGCCGTTACGGAATGATGTCCTGGCCATGGTCTCCAGCCACACCAGATTCAGTTCTCAAAACCACAGGCTCGCGCATGTGGTTTTCATTAATGGCACCCGTAATCATAAGGTCAGGTTCCCACTTGCACTAGCGACAAGCTTGAAAAAAGGGCATGTCCATACAACAGATAACACCACATCCACATCAGTTGAAAATTCTTGCGGGATCAAGGGGCGCGGGTGGTGCTGCCGCAGAACATCCCAGGTATTCTAGGTACCAAGAATCC
This sequence comes from Pyramimonas parkeae, assembly GCA_018697155.1. NCBI lineage: Eukaryota > Viridiplantae > Chlorophyta > Pyramimonadophyceae > Pyramimonadales > Pyramimonadaceae > Pyramimonas > Pyramimonas parkeae. Next base: position 3,867 of record NHOP01001513.1, on the reverse strand, counting down.
ACCTCTTCCGGCTGCGTCCAGGCTTTATATAACAAATGTGTATGACAACCAGAAAACAAACAACAAAGAAAACAGTGCATGTTCTTGCCGCTCGTACTAACGTCAATCTTGTGCAAGCCCACATCAGAACATCTCCTGCACTGGCGCCTACTATGTGTGTTTTACCGTTGAGGGAAGGGGAGAGGAAGCTTGTGGAGTTGAGCCACTAAGTCTCTGTAAGCATCTCTGTCCGCCTTACACATATCCAATCGTTTGCATGCAGACCCTTATGATTGGAATCCTGCATTCAAGCGTGTTCTAATGTTCGCACCTTGGAGGAGGGTTTCTTTTTGGACTTGGCTTTGACTCTGGAAGCCCCTGGGCTTGGTGGGCTGTTACCCCCTCTGGACACAGGCTTGTCTTCGAACAACGCATCCAAATCGTCGGTGCCTCCGCTCGGTGCGCGCAACGAAGACTGTCCACCAGGGCGACCCAAGCCCCCAGAGGGCAGTGAAGTGAGATCCTGTACGAACACGGATCCGACCAACCGCAACAGCCGCCATCCCAACAAAAGTCATTCTTAGACTACAGGCACAACAACCTATTACGAAAACGACAACGTTTACATTCGTCTGGTGCGCGTCACTGACTATCTGGCATCAAACGTCTTGAACATGTGACGTTGCCTCGCCCGCTGTCCACACCTCAATTCAAATAGGTAGCCTGGGTCACAAGTATGCAGCCAACTTACGATCGGAGATTTGGGACAGCCCTTGCTAATCAACAACATGTCCAGGTCTTGCGAAGGAAAAACTACAACGAACATGGAAGAGAGTATGTTCATGGAATGGCACCTTGCCTGTGGGGCATGGTAGGTGCAAAGGGTTCCCATGCACCAAGGATGGATGAAGAAACATGCGCGCAAACATGGTTGACCAAAAACATTAGTCCGAAGAGCGTGTAGGAGGCAGCCGAAATTCGGGGCTTTCGAATCTAAAGCACACTGCACATGCTTTTTCAAATGTTCTCACCAACCACAGCGCATTGAACATGTTGATGAAAGAAACGCCAGGAGCACGTGAATGGATCCTCAACATGCGATCGTCCACAAAATTGATAACGAATTACATTTGTGCTCGGGTCTTTCATTGAGTATGAACGCCTTGGCTACGTTACATCGCTTGGTTTGGACTTCAGGAGCAACAGACTCCAAGTTACGGGTAGCCCATGCAAAGATGAAGTCATTCGACATGCATCTAAGTAGGAGTGCAGACTTCGGTCATGACGCACGATAATACAAAGCGCATATCATTTTCGTGGAATGGCGAATGAAGAAAGTCTCCCATGGATACTGGATAGGTACTTTAGATTGTGTCGGGGCTGAGGTCAAACATTACAAAGTCATGCCAGCTCAGAAGTAGCCTGACATGGAAAGCACAAGCTCAATCCGAGCCCATTATGCGTGGCAAATAACTTTCAAGAGCTCATCAACATATACGCGATCCATTTTACAATAACCTTTGGCCAGCTACCGCAGTGTTGCATCGTGACAAGCCAAATGGAATTCTACAAAACACTTGAATTTGTCGAACACTACATATTGTTGATCGCAAACCTTTAAGCGCATGACAGACAAAACAAAACATGGCTGAAAATGTGAAGTATATATGGCGGAATCTTCAGTCCTACACATGCGTTGAGCCAACTGTGACGGGAACTTTAAGTCCTCAGCAACCGTTGAACCAAATGTGGAACGATTTGGCATGCGTTTGCAACATGTGACTGAAACCATCCCAAGGGCTGATGCATCTTTCATTTGGCTACGCACAGGTGCATTTGATAGAGAAGATATCGAGCCAGACGAAGGGCGCAGCGCACGTCCTCCCCCAAGACTTGGGGCACCGCTTAACGATGACATGTTCGCGTGTGAATGATTCTCGTCCTGCGACACGAACCTCTGGGCTTTGTCGTCGAAGTCTGGCCTCGGAACGCTTCACGACGTGATCCCGATAACTTTCGTGAGAACGTTCGAATGTCAGCGGAATTTCTGTCTAGTTTGAATGGTCGGAAAACAAGTCTAGGATCTGCGTTTTGCAGGGGTCGTCCCCCACGGGTGTACGCCAACGTTCATCCCGTGCAATATGCTCTGCTGTAGATTTTGAAAACTGGTATCATAGTAGGTTTGTTTGTCAATGCTCCCTGGATGGTGGACTTTTGCTGCCACTACGATGGTTTGCCTCTGAATGCTATATGACGGTGGGTTTTGAACATGTTGGACCTTGGGGTACTATTTTGGGCCTGATTTGTAGGGCGTCGGCCCGATCCGCGATGATTCAAGGTTGGAGCGACGACACGGGTAGGCGCCGTCTAGGCCGACGATATATGAACAGGTCATGCTAGCTGACGGGTCATCTTTGCCGAAGCGACCTTCATGACAGCTGGTGGTCGCAAGTTGCATATGTGTGTGCACTATTCTGACTGCGGTTCTTCGAACACTCGTGGAGTTTTTTACCGTAGGTTTTTCAAGTAGTTGGACTTTAGTCTCAATTTCTGGTGCGGTTAAAATTTGAAAATATTGACCCGATGTTCATTGCAGGATGTGACTGAGGTCAAAATGTGCGTCCTCTCCCTATGCTTCAAAATTCTTTCAGGTGATGGGGTGCATCTGCAGCGAAAGTCATGCTTCCGGCTTTCGCTACATTTGTTGGTACGGGCATCTAGCCTTCACATCAATTATCCTCCGATTGACACAATGCAAGTTTATCTATTGAAGGGAGTTGAGGTCGTACCATCCTCGAATGGATGACCGATGGTGACATGTGGTGAAACGTTGGATCAGCAGATCTACTCCGATCTGCTCAGCGCATGCGCAGAGCTTCATAATGATCATGATGATTATGATAATGATGATCAATGTGAAACCATGTAAACGGGAGGTTGGTTCGGGGCTATTCCCCAGCCACGGGCGCTGCCCCTGCCTGGTGACAAGCGTCTACAGTGTGGAGCCCTGGGGCAGTACCTACTTAGCCTACTCTGCTACCCGGACCTCGTGTATCCATGTTGTGGTCACTGCTCAGATGCCTCCGTGCCCGGTCTTAGGGCCGCTGGTCCTGAGCTCCTCATGAGGCTTTTCGATCGATGGTCACAAGATCTGGTGGCTATATCAGAATATTCATCAATATTCACGAATATACTGAAATATACCATACAAGCAAGCACATAACTGATTATGGTTCAATCATCGCATTCTCGGATAGAATCTAACAAGAGCTGCAACAGTGAGTGGATACCCGACAATATCGAATCCAAGGGCCCTTGTGCAAAGAGCAGAAGCTACAATGTTGAGTGAGCTACATGCAACATACGAAAACCATCCTTGTGCTTCAATTGTTCGCTTGATATCTTGCCTTGGCCTAGTTCATTGCGGGAACACAAGCAGTGGAAGGCTCTCTACATATTAAACGCCATGATGACTGGCGGGTCATTTTGAATTAGCGAGTGATCATACCAACGGCTTGAAGAACCGCAATGATACCTGGTGGCCCCAAAGTTGCTTTTATCAATTGGAGTGTTTGTTCCAAATTGAACCTGGTTTGAGAAACTGAAATACCCAAGGGGGACAGCTACCAACGATTAATACTAGCATATCGTTTAAGAGACGCCATCTGTTACGCCATCGTGATACGGCCACAATGTATTTCATGATACACATGCTTATATTGTTCCAATCGGACGAAATTTGATGTGAACGCGATGACGCCCGAACCAGTTAATGTAATAAAAGCCAAAAAGAGTGACTTCCGCTACATGATCATGAACGAAACTCCTGGGGCAAATATTTAAATGCTTTAACATTGCTGACGGGTGATTGTTATCATTCAGATATGG
>NHOP01001512.1:0-10681 GCA_018697155.1 Pyramimonas parkeae | reverse complement strand
ATGGTGAGATACGTTCTCCTTGGACCACGCAATCTGTGTGTTGACTCGATACACGGATTTCGAAGGTAACCTTGTGCAACGATAGAAATTAGCGCGCGATTCAGTTGACATGGCTCCCCGCCCTTGTGGTAAGGGTCATGTCCCTATATATAGATATATCTTCCATCAAGATTTGCACTAATCAACCACATGTTTCAGTTCAAGATTAATGCTTGTGATTCCAAGCCTCAATGCTCACCATAGATGCAAACTCAGCAGCGCATCCTGAAAAGTTATCAAGGGATGAAAGACGGCGTATCTCATCCCAGGACTTATCTCCAAGCCATGCACTTGCTGGATTGGGTATCTCGTCGCCGTCACTAAGTCCCACACCTCCTGCGTAACGTGCCGTTAAAGACTCTGACGCCTCAGAAGAATGAATGATGTTTATCTCTGAATATACTGTGGAGTGCAGGATATCGTGCATGATCGTTTCCAGTTTCAATGATACACATCCTGTAGTATACTCATTGCTGATCAAATCCTTAGACATAGTGGTGATGATTTAGGCGAGTGGTATGATCACTTGTAAAGTGAGGGTTACCCCACAGAAAACATTGCGGCTTAGAAATTAATCATTGGGTATGTAGCAACAAACTCCAGGACTCAATCCCATGATCTTTGAGAATCAAGGCACCAGCACACCAATTGGGCCATCCAGGAATGCCTTGTGTAAAGTGTCAGCGCAGCAACCCAGCTCAAATACGCTTGGCTTTAGAACAGTCACACATGTTCATTGAACATTGTCTGGACACTTGGTAGCACATGCGTTGGAAAACACAAAACATTCTTGGAGCAATGCAAAAGTTGAACTGTTTGTCGCATGCTGCGCACCGGTTAACAAGAATGACCACTCAGCCATGTCCAGTTGATTCTTCGCACTGAGGATGCGTGAACATAGGAGGAAAGCAAATAGTAATTTGTCACGCTCAAAGAGAGACATGCACACATTTGTGTACAGGGAGAACGTGTACGTGTTGTTGATAACATCCAGTCGCTTGGATATCTCTTCAGCAGTAGCTCCCGTCGTCACACCGCCCATGCGGCTGTCGTTGATGCTGCGCACAAACAGACGCACGAACCTGGGGCATCCACAGCAGCGCAAATATGTCATCTCAGAATTGCCAAAGGTCTGGATCACAAGTACCTTTGCACAAAACCATACGTGAAGGGAAATGAATTCGTGGTATGCAGCAAAAACTGCACAGGGTGGAATCTAACCATGACAGCTAGACACCCATTACTCAGCCGTCACAAAAGCTCCGCAATTAATCTGACAAAACAGCATATGCTGTCAATCATGGTACAGATCATACTGATCACATATAGCCAGGTGAGATCACACTCTAATTGCACATAGATCAATCATCAGACAGTCCAGACGTGCTGTATCTTCGCTCTGCTTCATCTCTTTACCAGCGTGCCACAAATCAAACCAGCAAAGAACATGGATGCGAAGCGAACCATGTTCAACGTGTGTGACTTAGCAGTTGCCTCATTCATTTTTGTCACGCACCAGGTGAGGCTATACTGGTACATGGGATCGATGTTTGCCATATCTGCAACGCAGAAAAATAGCACAGCCACATACTGCCCGCAAGAGGTGTAGTTCAAACGAGCTGCTTCGATTTCTGCCTCCGTTTTCTCGGCTTTCTCCTGCTTCTCTTGAATGTCAGTTGAAACAACCTTTGCTTCCGTCAGGATTTGCACTGCCAGGCATCGACGCAACACAGCTCTCAGACACTGTTAGGGCCGGTGTACACACGTGCTGAGCAAACAAGCAAACTGGACTGTAAAATAGAAATGCACTTTGCCCAAGCGAACTTAAATCCAAACACAAGTTTGACAAGGCTTGAAATATTGTCAGCTTTTCAAGTCCAGAGTTTCATTCCCCGAGAGAATTGTCAGAGTCACACACATCCAAGAACACAAAAACATGCTGTGGCACATCACGTCACGCTCTTTACATTCTGCAACATGTTCCAAAAAGCGCGTCTGAAGTCGGAGCCCTGGGAACTGCGGCAGGATTTACAACTGCTACGCCGATACAGAGATGTTTAAAACACGCATAAATACAAGCTCACTTCACCTGCACCACGGACAAGTTGACAAAAGCCCACCACACATCTGTCCACATGCAAGATCTTCACTAAATGGTGTGCACTGAAGAATGACAGTTGCCTTCGGAATGACTGCCCGCACTTGAACGCAACTTGAGCTCACGATGGTAAGTTGCCAACCCGTGATACGCAACATAGCAACGACAGATTTACTTATTGATTGCATTATATTCATGACGATTAAACGATGCCTCAACTGATGGATTTCAGCATATGATGTATTGGCATATGGCAAGACTTGTGCACTCGTCCGGCGTCCAATAATTGGACTACAGACTGACAACACACTTCCGCGGGAACACACGCAAGATAGGGTACAGCGGAGCAACAAGGCAGAAAAACAAAATAATGTTATGTGTTGGTCGGCACAGTTGATTATCAACTTGTGTATCGCGTTCATGTGTGTGTAACAAAATGCGACCATTGATGTTCCAAGAAAGATGATTGAGGATTGGGTTACCCTAAATCCAAAACCATGCTGGCGGTCATATGACCCTCAACAGAATGGCAGAAAGCTACATCAGCATACAAGTAGAATTCCATAATCTGGCAATATCACTGCAAGAAACAGTGCAACAAGCCCACATCATCATACAGATGCAAAGCAAAGATCCTGTAAGTTGCGACCTACAGGATCAAAATCAAAGTGCCCGCGCGGATATACCTATATATATGTACGCGAATACTGATATTTCATATACACACATACATGTATATGCATGTATGAATATAAACATATTCATATAATTTCATGCAAATACAAAAATTATTTCATCATTAGCTTACGCACACATGCATATATCAGTTCCATTGTTGCATAGGGAACTCTTCAACACTTGTGTGTGTATACATACGCGGGCTGAAGATGAATATGCAATGGTACCTATAGCCCATGAGTGGAAGATATTCTTGTATGGAGTCCGAAGAGTTACTAATGTTGTTGTAGGTTTTCTCATGAAATTAAGGTTTTGGGTGGGACTGTTGCTTTTTTAGATCCAACATGCTGTAGGTGGACGCGATTTGATACATCAATGTGCTACATTAATTAGGGGGAGATCATACAGAGCTTGCGCACTGTTGCCCAATGGTATAACAAGGACAACATGTTTGATCCATATCGATGTGCACCAATCAGAAGGCGGACCCAATATGGATGATGAGATTGACTTGCTGGAACCTACACTATGTGTCTTCATGGCCTGGCACACGGGTTTATATATGTTGCCTTGCGCAGATAATGATTTTGGAATGTACGGATATATCAGCATACAGAGCGTTTTGCATGTAACACACGATATGCTGGTTGGATATTTCTGTACAAAAAAGGGGAAGCCATTGAAATGGGGATGACCAGATAACACTCCTTGGATCCCATGCTTTGCTTTTTCTCCCCAGTACACAAGTTTGAAGGCACGCTTGTGCAGTGGTGGAAAATTCAGCTAGACCCACCACGGAGCCATGACAGTGTGACACAGTTACCACTCATCGCATATACAGATGATTGCATGGACCCACAAAACAGACCCTTAAATCATCGTCGCGTGCACTCTGCGGCGGTGCACAATCTTTCAATTTGATGCCTGAGAGACTTCGGCATACAATGAAATTGCGAGTAAGAGGCTCTGTACGACTGAGGTGTCAGATGAAGTTACTATAACCCAGCTAGTTTTCCGTATCCATCTACAATCGATGGCATAATAGAAAGGAAGCCGTTCAAACCTTGCTGCCCTAAAAGTATGTCCCCATCAGGATACGAGATTCACGACACATCAATCCATCCAGTTCCAGGCCAAAGAGGGTGAACGCAGATCCCCCTCAATATACTTGCAGGGTTTTCGAAATTCAAGCGCAATTAACAGTCAACTCACAACAGCAACAGTCGTCCCCATTTAGCAAGGTTTGGAATCTACCTGCACTAGCATCCTCAAGAATGTTGCCTTGAGAACTAGAGAGCACGTGCAGGATCTGGTTTTCAATCTCTTGCAGCTTTTTCTTGTTCTGAGCCGATTGGATGACCTGCCAATGATTTTCAAACACATGACATCAAGCTTGTGTCGAACAGGATCATAATTTGGTGGATTTTAATTTTAAACTGTTGAAATCATTTCAACAGTTTGCACAATTGGCAAGCCAAAATACACCAGAGCTACCCGAGCCTTTCAAAGTCCCGTGATCTGAAAAGAATAAACGCGAACTCCTACCACAAAACGCAACACAATCAAACTTTTCATTGGAAACATATTTTCGTATATTTACTTCGTGAAGGATCAGCAAAAATTTATCAGCTAGGATGTGCAGGCGGCTGATTTCAGAATTGGAATTTCCGCTTACTAAATGATATAACCCGGTTGTCAGCATAACCCAAAGGGAATTCATGTCAGGAGATAAAATCTTCCCAAATCGTAAACCAATTTGGAAATATTTGGGCTTTGAGAGCCTCGACTTTTCACTAATACATCTGGTGTGATTCTAATCCCATTGTACGCTAGCGACCCTATGCCGGAAAACGCTGGGTACCCCAAAGCTCTCAAGTTTGAACCCGATGGCAGTGCATCCTGCAGATTTCTGAAATGCGCCAATGAAATTATCTGCTGTGCCTGATCCAAGCAGTTGCTTGGTATTCGGCAGAATTGAACTAGTAAAGCCCAAACAGCTGCCGCGCAAGGTTCTAACCCCTAAATGATCTCCCAATCCAAGGCGCTACTTCCAATGTTGCGAGTTTCGGAGAAATCTGGGATTCCAAACAACTTGCAAGTGAGAATGCGGGAGTTGCGCAAACACAAGCTAACGCGATGGAATGTTTGGGTCAATGGATGTACCAGCTCGCTGCGCTGTTGTTCCAAGTCTGGCCTCTCTTCGGCCACCACTACACCCAACAGTTGGTCTGCAAGCCCGTTTAATGTAATCATGAAATTCAGCAAGGTCACCTTCACCGCTGTTTCTGGAAGATAATGAGGGTTTCGCATGGTGCTTGTCATGTAGAATTTAAATTCTTTTGAGTACTCAATGATAGAGTCACCCAATCGTATGCATTCTACACCCCCCTGCTTGAATATCTGCTTAAGGAGTAAGGGCTCCAGCGAAGGGTCCAGATCCTCCATCACATTCTCCAGTAGCACAGGGAGTCCAAACTGAATTGCGTTTTCCAAGGTTCGGAGGTAGTCGCTATCAGTAAGCTTGACCACCTGCATATTCGTGTTAACCCGAGGGAGGCAAGGACGCTCTGGTAACTCAGTACCATGAAGAATGAAATGCCACACAAAGGGTTCACATCGCCGTGAGAGAATTCTCCAAAAGTTGAAACGATAATGGCCAACAGCTGGGCAGGTGTGAAATTTGTATAATCACGCTTACAAGACATGTCGATCTGAGAAACTGATGAATGAAATGACCAGTCCTACAGTACTTTTGTTTCACATTCGTGCAAGTAAATATCAAAATATTTGCTATTCAATAGTCTCAATGAATGATTCACGCTGATACACTTGCAATGATGAGTGGTATATGCATATTTGGGAAACATTCACATGATAGCAAATGTAGAAGTACAACAAAATCAATGTGTCTATGAAGGTACTATCGCATATCTTGACCTCGTTGTCATTTCTGGTGGTATGAAAAACATGATCACACACCACTGAAGTAACTGATGAGAAGAAAGGTCGAAGAAGCATGAGATTTAAACAATGTCACACCCATCCCCAGGGATGGTACATCGGATCTCACCTGCTTAGTAACCTCTATCACATCGCCTATATGACACATCTACAGGACCCCATGAGGATAGCATTATAAAATTGCACGGCCTGTTCAGGACAACATAAGCACCTAAGTTTGTTTCAGGATCACCATGCACTCTCGTTCAATGACAGAAAATGTTGCACATGCTTTGTGCAGGTATTCAACTTGGCTGAATATAGTTTTTGCCTATGGCATACTTCTGAGTTTAAAAGATCTGAAGAAACCAAACGCAGCATCAACCTGCAAATTATTTTCTTTCTCCATATTCTTCACCCATTTGTTTGCCTGACCCTGTGGGTCAATCATGAGGGGCCAGCGACGAGCGTTTGCCACCATCACCCCATTGTCTACCGAGAAGGAGTCATTGGGCAGCCCTGCAATGCTCCACTCGCGAATCTTCACTGGGTCACCGAGCGTATCAACAAGAGAGAACCTAGACGACGAGGGTACTTCATAGTTCTTGCACAGCTGCACCCACTTGGTCACATTGCGGGCGCGGAACTCTGCTGAGAATGCCCCTAAATATCCCATCACGCCTGCCGAGATAAGCATGTCGCCTGTGAAAACAATTTACCCACATGAATTCAATTTCCTCTCATATCCTGCGTCAGATGAAGCTCAGTCAGGCGTGGGAGGATCCTATATGTCCAACCACATACAGTCAAATGTGTGCTACATGCACAATGTCGACACAGCATGGAAACACACATGCCAACAAGAACCAACCGTGCGATGTTTTCACAACCAGCATCCTTCTGCTCTCAACTTCTCCATGCAAAATGACGCACATTCATGCAGTTCAGCACATCTTTGCACCAAACCTAAACACATTACGAGCTTCTTACCAGTCAGAACTTTCCCAGGGCAAACCAACGAACTGCTATCAACCATCTGTGACACCCTACTCGCTTATCAGGCCGGGAGCAGCTGCAAGCTTTCAACCCGACTCCATAAATTTAGAATGTGCTCCTGTAGCACGTCAAGACCCACGCTCTACTGCGTGAGAATTATTCAACGACTTCAACATCAGCAAACCATCAGTCTCCTTGATACCCATCCAAGTGTTCCCAACGTCATCCCTAGTATGTTCTTGAACTGTGTGTGTTTAGCATGGGCTCGTTGTGCGAATACGAGTAATGTTTGTGCACAAGCTTCGAGCTGATGAACATGCGCTAAACACTGAACAATATTCTGGTTGGATGTGCACGAAATCAGAGTGCGTAGTCATTCCCTAGATTTCCTGAACAAAGTCCATTCTTGTTCCTAGATTTCCTAGGTTTCTGAACAAAGTCCACACACAAACAAGACGCAGTACACCGAAGAATGTCAGGCACACCATATGGAGGATATGGCGCAGCCATTTTCACCTGTGATACATACATACTGCTGCCCAAGCGTTTCAGCCACTTCAGTCCAGCGCGTCTTCTCCCCACCTAGCCCACCAATGAGACTCTCTGCACGCTCTAGCTTCTGAGAGCAAAGTGCCACTTCAGCCTCTAGCTGCTTCTTCTTCTGCATTGAGCTTTCAAGTTCATCTTCCATGTCTTTCAGCTTATCCATAATTCCTTTTAACTCGTCCTGCTTAATCTTGAGCCCTTTCATCACCTGGAACAGCATCCCAAGGAGATGGTGCTGAGATGTGCACTCATATCACGTGTTAATTGTCATAGAAATCTCAACCGCTAGAGCAGCTTGCAGGGGACTTCTTCGGTCGGTGGTTTGTTCAACATGTTGAATGATGACACATGAATTGCCATGTATCACGCACACATTGAAACGCAGAAGAAAATGAAAATGAAACCTCCTGTGGGGCTGGCATGTTCAGGTTTCCTTGATGGGTAACGTCAGCGACAACACATGCCGCAATAAAAGCTCGCCCAACTGCAATTTGCTACATGTTCACTAGGTTGATCAAATTAATTGCTCATTGATATTTTCATGGAGCGTGGACCTGATCACAAGCACAAGTTCCCAAACACAATTTCCAAATGTAATCGCCAGTCTCATAGATCATCATCAGAGGTGCTGTCGATGATTCAATAGTATGGTAGTCATGATGATCATTTTGCATCTAGATGAAAGTCAACCTTTGAATTGACAAATGAACTGACAATTGCGATTCTTAAAGTGTACGCATAGAGTTTTGTTGCAAGAAACATTGACTCAATCTCCACGCTCTCTACAGGCCCAAACACTGATACATCAAAACTTGGCAGTGTCTACTTGAATTCCACACTCGTTCACTTCTACACAAGGAAAATTCAGTGCATGTCTGGATCATTGAAGTGCTGTCCTGTGGTGAGGTGGACTGGATATCACCATGCAATACTCCCAGTACTTTCAGTCAACGTTGCAGCAGTACGCACCTTATTGTATTCTGCCTCCGCAAGGGCCAGGCGCTCTTGTTTAGGCGCCACTTCCTTGGCCACTTTGTCATACACATCCATGGCACATACCCACTTGCAAAGACCCTCAGCTGCCGACGACGCCTTGGCTGCGTTTTGAGGTGTAAAGTCTGGGTTGGTGATGTACACGTCCCGAATAATCTTCATGATTTTTGGCTGAATGTTGTCCTTGTCATATGTCTTAAGTCGATCAATGAAGTTGATCTCACCCAGAAGTTGCTTGGAAGGACCCCAGTAGTCTTGAATCATCTTGCCTGTGAGCGCCGAAGAAATTTCTTTCCATGAGGGCGACTTTATGAAAAAACAGAAGACTTTTGCGTCCCAAAAACAAAAAGCACAGCGTCAGAAACCGTCGATGGTTTGGTTTGCTATACCCTACCAGTCGAGAGAAATACTCTAGGCATACATACCTGAGCATTCGCTCATAGATTGGACCAATCACACAATTCACATTGCACATGAAAATACGAAGCAATATGACAAATTCATGTTAACGGAGTCATGATGTGGCCCGCATTTTGACAGCAAAATCAACATGTGCAATGCCCAAAATCATTGAGCTCTCAGCAGTGCTCTCATGACTAATAAGGCATTTTTTCAACAGAAGATGATCGTTCGAAATAATAGGAAAGAAAGCTCCAGGTTTCAGTCACACAAACGCTGTAATAAGTTGTGAAAGCATTCCTTTTACGCGAACATACCCCACATGCTGAGGCAAGCCCTACCTGAAGCTGGATCAGGCACACGAGCAGGTTTGATTTCCAAGAAAACGCACACTGCCTCCATCACCAGTTTCACTGTTGCAGGAGGGTTCTTGAAACTTTGCACCAGTTTGATGTCCGCTGGACGAAGTGTGTTCAGTGCGTCGAGTGCGGCTTCCAGTGCGGGCATTGCAAGTTTCAATCCCTCTTCACACTCTTGTTTGATCTCATTCGCCGCATCTCCCTGCTTCTTCGCCTCCGCCACTTCCAGATCCACAACCTCTTTCTTCGGCTCCACAACCTTGGTTTTCTCGCTTTGTACCTGGAACAAAATTTGTGAGAAAATAAGAAGGGTGACAATTTCAACCTCTGAAAAACAAAATTAGGTTAATGTTACAAGGAACTGTCTGAAAATACAGACTGCTTCTCGACCAATTATATTGCCTACCATGCTATTGTACCTCCATGACATTTGGTCCCAGAAAGCTACTCATGTCGGTCTACCACCAGATGAATGTGAAACCAGATATCCTTGCTTTCGTACCTTTGCCATCAAGCTCTCAGTATCTGCCACAGTCTTGATCAGATTTGGTCGTAAGGCTGTCAGTTCCGCTTGCATGATCCCAACTTGGTTCGCTGTAAAAGTCAGCTTGTCCAACCCTGTGGTGTACCGCTGGCGCGAGCTGTGCACTTCATTGCGCTTGATCCCTAGAAGGGTACTGAACAGCGTCAGCAGCTCCAAGTATGATGTTGGAGTAACATAATTCTGGCGCCCAGCCTCAGTAAGGAAATCCAATGAGAGCAGCTTTGCATCCACATGGAACTCTTTGCATACTTCCATGATGACTGATCGTTGTTCCTCTGGTAAATCCATTTCTCGCAAATATTTCATGGCTACAGCTTCAAGGGCATCATTGGGCCAGGACTGAAACCAATCAATTGTGCAGCAGTTGATCAGAGATGGAAATTGTCGCAAGCGTTCTCGGAATGCGCTCCCGATAGGACTAAAGCACAGCATCATATGTAAATTTTGCTTGCAACGTTGGACAAAGTATGCCCAAAGCTCGGCGCCTGTCTCTAGGATTTTCCCAGCTTTCTTTGCCTTGGGTCGAACTGTTTCAATCACAGAGGCCTTCTCGTCCACTGGGAAAAGATTGGGAACTTCACCAGAGTTCAAAATGTTGTTGATGTCCTCCACAAATATCTCGTCCTTGATTTGTGTGTCACTGAACAGGAATATTGTGGGCTTGTCTTCTGCACCCGCATTTCGTAACGTCTTTTTCAAGTCCTCTTTCCACTCCACAACCGTGTATGACTTCGAGATCTCAATCTGAGTGCAGGTATGGAAAAGTTAATAGCCTATTTTGCAAGAACATGTGTGCATTACGCTTGTACCCCTCAAAAGATGAAATCCACTCATGACAAGTCGTGGATAAGCCCCCAATACTGATTCCTGAACACAGTTTTTCAAGGTAGTTGATTCTCTGCAGATCAGCTTGTTCATAAATAGATCCGCTCTTCCAAACTAGCGACAGGACAAGAACTCTCGGTTCTCTAGTTGTACTTCTCAACCTAGTAGATCTGTCATCACCACATCTTCAAACACAAGGGAGCCAACATGTGATATGGCTATGCTGCTCAATGATTTTGGTAACTTTGCCAATCGATTTGCATA
>NHOP01001511.1:0-10683 GCA_018697155.1 Pyramimonas parkeae | reverse complement strand
TCAATCCAATGCATATACTCCAAGTCCCCCACCCAACCACTTGTATGGAATACAAATCTGAATTGCGTCGATTCTGTCCTTTACAAAAATGCACTCAATGCTCGCTTCAATAGCACGTGTGTACAAGCGCATATGATACTGAAGCGACATAATGCCCGCTCGCATCAAGGATACTGTGTTTCTTGCTGTTGTCGACGGAATAGCAGCGCCTCAGTGTCTTGCTCCTCTCTTGCCTTCCAGGTGATTCTTGGGGCTGTTGAGGTGATGTGGCTACTTGCTAGCCGAAGCAAGGCATTATAACAATTGCCATCAACAAAACATCTGCCAAGGCTGCACACCTTACAAGAGGATTTGAACACTCGAACATGAGGGTACAAAAAAAACAACGGTTTTCAATACGAGGTGTCCGACGTGAGGTAGATCAAGGGTTTGGGCTGCAAAAAATGTTGAATATGCGTTTTTCTGAAAATGATGAAGTGCATCACACACTCACCTTGGCAGAATCTGACGGGCTGAGGCGAACTGCGCGGCTTTGATGTACACACCTTTATTGGCCCTGAGTCATAGCCCAAGTGGAAACAAACGCATAGACATCAAGAATGGACACATGTTTGCACAAGAATTAAGCAAGTCTTCCATGTTGGAGATGACGAGCAACGCTCTGTATGGATTCTACTTTATATGTATTTTGACCTGGGACAGATTTTGAAGAATACCTTGTGCTGTGGCAGAATTAAAAAGCTGAACACGGTTAAAGCTGCTATCCTGCAGTGCCCTTGCCCTTACTCAAAATGCTGGAAGCCATGCCATTGTCTGGCATGTATACAACAACGTGTAACCACGGATTCATATATCAATGCAGACTCATCGGGGCGGAGGAAGGATGACAGGTTAGGACATATTGCCCAGTGACACAGATCCTGAGCCGTCCCTTCTTCAGAACAAGGCAGTGTTGCAGGTTGAAGGTCTCAGCAGAAGCAAAATTTTGTTCAAGAAAACAATCACTCAGACGCAATGGGAATATCAGAGATCAGCGAGAACCATCAATGGTCGGGCCGGCGAGCGCACATGCCCGACATGTAGACATGCTGACATTGCAATAGAAAATAAATCAGGAGAACCACTTATCACCAGGCTATTAACACCAGGCCACAAGAACATATGTCCCGAAATCCATGGGTATGGCTCCGATGAAAATCTGGAATCCCTCTAACATCGCTTGAACTGCCAATCATGCTCCCCTCGCATGCAGGGATTGATTTGCGCGCCAGCTACGAATCGCAAGAGAATGGGATCATTTGTCATTGATCGCTGGATTGTATTATCATTACACCTTGATTGAACAGGTAAAAGTTGGTTCTGGACACAAATGCAAGAGGCCCAGTGTCGTGCGGGAAGCGTGGTAAGGATGACATATGTTTCAAGGTTTTTTGCGCTACTGGAAGATGGTGGTCAACAGCACACACATGCAAGTAGTAGGGTGGCGTGAGCAGGAACAGTGGATGTATTGGTCGTATGCAGCTGTATCCAACTACAATGTAGACTCAAGTTGCGAGCCGTCAAGCACAATGACAAATTTCAGTACTGGTTGGGCTGAGCAGCCACTGGAATGAGAATTCGGAGTTCTGGGCTTGGGTACTGATTTTGCTGAGAACGCAACACGTAGAAGTCGATCGCCTTTGTATCGTATTTCGCATATCGTATGAACACCATCAAAATCAAGAGCAAAGGGCTTCCCTCCAGTTCCAATTATACAAACATACCCGAGTTTGACGAATTCCGAGAGAGCAAGTCAAGGTAAAAGGTATTGTTGCTCCTGATTAACAAAATGATCGCCCTCAAACCAAGACACTTCAACTGTACACATTGCTGGGAAAATCCTAGACCACAGAACATGCTCGTGGTTGGACACGTGAGTGTGTTTGTTCATGTTTAGAGCACTCAGAAGGCTCCGTCATTCCGGGACTCCAGGATACAGAAGGTGAAAATCTTCTCAACGAGAGACCAATTTGAATTTCTCACAACAAAATGAAAACTCTGCGCCATCTTAGCGAGCCGACAATCTTGTTGTCATCTTCCATTTAACGTACTTGCACAGCTCATACACGTGATTTGCGCAACGATTATGCACTTCCTCCAACTGCTGCTTCCAGCTGCGCCCCTGATTCCCACCTCCCCTGGCTCTGAAATATTCAGAATGACCCGCAGCTACATATCATTACCAGTGCCAAGTTTGATGATCCCTTGAGCCAAACCCGTGTATAATCCAATAGTCTTTGCTTGGATCAAATGATGAACTTGCACGTTGGTTGAATTAACAACACAATTAAATTTCTGTGATAGTGCGTTTTTCAGAATATTTGGTGTGAAAAATCATGTTTCATCACACAGCATAGACAAATATCTTCAGTACGGTCGTTTGATTTCCAAGCATTTCAAAGTCAAGGGGGAATCCCTTACCGGTACATAAGTGGCGCTAGCTTGTAGTCCAAGCCTAGTGCGAGCCCTGTAGTAAGTAGTCTCAGAGGGCGCAATATGACTTGGATGCCAATGTCCTGATAACAATCAAGAATCTTGTGGTGAGTGTACACATTAAAAACTCTACTTTTCCCACACTAAATGTATTGAGCGACATTTCATCACTGGCACACTAGCTACAATGCATTTGGATCAATACATGAGCGAGCAGCTTTTGTCTGAGATGTATGTACATGTATGATCATACCAGAGCGCTAAGGGACAGACATGTCCAATGCTCGTACGCACACAAGACGACGCACATTGTCAGGACAGAGATCATTTCGCGAACTATCAACATGAATATAGTAAACTCAACACAATTAGACTATATCAACATCAGAAACCATCACAAAAACAGCTTGTCATACACAAGCTGTTTTTTGTGATGCAAAGGGTAGTCATGTTGCATATCAGGCTTCTCACTCAAGTCACTCACGTAGAGCACATAAACTTATATCAACCACATTTTCAATCACACCTGGTGCTGAATCACCTGATCGGATAGTCCACGAGAGCTGCATCGCACGAGGGTCACTCCTCCGATTGTTCCACCGGCTGCCAGAACCACTTTCATAGCGGCACGAGCGCGGTATGGCGAGGATTTAACACTTTGCATGAGCAAATGCATCGGTAGCGCTGGCTTGCTCATCTTGAACTCGTCATGGCAAGGAGACTCGTGTCATACATGCTTTGCCTGGATGGGCTCACGACAGTCTAACAGCACAGCAAGTTGCTCGGTGTCGGAACTGTCCTGCGCAGATGCTTCCTATAATGCACTCATGTGCACCATTTGCACATGGCTTCTTTGAAACGAACAGAAATTACATGCCAGTCATTCTGTAATTATTTTTTACGATCGATCCGTGAATTTAACAAATGCTGAATGAGCTGATACACCACCCGGACAGAATCATTTATTTTCTACACCTCGTGACTCGAAGACTACCTGATGAATTGCAACACGTCCAACTTTTTGATTGTATTTCCTATGGATCCATAAACGTAACATATTTTGCCTGATCCGAAATATGAAGATCGCAGAATCAAACTCTACCGTTGACTTGGCGAAGAGATGAAATGCCCCATCTATATGTAAAATTTTTGTAAAACAGATGCATTTGTCCTTAAAATTTTCGTTCCAGTCCATGCATCAATAACGTAGACTATACCCTACTCTTTGACTCGAAGACTAACGGATCAATTGCCCGATCCACACCTTCCACGACTAGTTGCTTTCCGATTCATCGGTTCATCAAAACCCTTTCTCAGTACGCCAAAGTGTGTTGGACAAACTGGGTGCACTCTACCTTTGATCGACGACGATTGCACCGTACCATTGCCAGAAAAACGTAAACGGAGCTGCGAGGATCCATTCAATGGATTATCAGGCATCCGCATCGTTTTTGATGTGAGGTGAAAAATCTACGCTCGCAATCCGAGCTTGTCGTTGAACTCTCCGTTCAGTGATATGGGCGAACATGAGATAGTGATCATCCGCGGGATGGGATGCGCGGAACAATCGCAATGAGACGTTGAGCTCAAAATGGCGGTTACGGTACGGAACACGACAATATTATACGATGGCAATATGAATGGGAAGTGCAACCGCTATACAAAAGCAATCCGTTCAGTTATAGTAATCATGCGTGATCGATACGTGGGTCAGATTTCGGGGACACCAATCCGGGCATGTTGTTGAAATTCGATAAGCTCCTCGTTTCGGCATCATATTTTGTTATCTGCAATCGTGCTGATTATGATCGTGCCATGTTTTGACCGTTCCTATTACTTATTGTGCTTTCGGGCGGCACACGCTTCTGGGGCATGAGTCACCTTGGGTCACGCGGCAGACCTTCCCTTCCTCGTGCAAGTGAAGCAGCGTGTAAACCATTCGCTCTATACATTGCTCTTATACATTAGCTCTTATCCTCTCAAATACATCTCAATACCTCGACTATGCTTGGAATCGCTCGCAATCGACTCGCTCAAGAACGCAAGAATTGGCGACGGGTGAACAACCTACCTTTCCCCTACCTATTTTTCGTGCGTTGCGGGAATATTCTCACCATTTCTGCGCGCGGTGACGCCTTCGATGCAACGTCAGATGGTGATTTTCATGTATGATATGGTTCTTTCATAATTACATCGCAGGGATGTGATTTGAACCTTGAGCCATGCCAATACGTTCATACTCACGAACGAGGAAACCCTGCGTTGCGGCCCTGCAACTGTTCGTAAAACCATGCTGGTTTACGAATAATCGTAAGGATCAAATCGTGTATTTCACGTCATGATTTGTATAATTAAATTCTTTAACTGAACGTTACGATTTAAGATACTTGAGATTTGTAGGACCAGGTTTATGTAGCTTGTGAAGTTTCAAGAGAGATCGCTTGGGCGGTAGGCACAGAAGGAACGTTGACGTTACGATGGCTGTTTTCAGCACTGTACGAAGTACATCGATTTCCAGCAGCGTATTCACAAACGTTACGTTACGCGATGCTGGATTTTTTCGTATGGTGTTTTGGGAAAGCTTGTGAACCAGGGATGTCATCATTAGTTCATCTGTCTACTGCAGTTTGTGTACCGAATGACTCGTCCGCTGTGTCTCAGGTCTTCTGGAGTTTTTCTCTATTAGTCTACATAACAATTGATGGTTGCCCTCCGCTTTCCATTTATGATCAGTTGTGTCCGCAGTGAACGGGAGAGTTCATTTGGGATTCAAAGCAACCCTCTGTAGCCATCCATTTTCGAAAACTGCTTCTCACATATCACAGACATTTCATTTGTTTCGTTTCAAAATTTTCTGTATTATTGAATTTGTTATCATGATCGCTTTCATGTGTTTGGAACTTTATGTCAGGTGTATGGACTTGTACACTTCATGCTCTCCAGAAGAGCTTGCTTTGAACAGGCGTGACACCTGTGTAGGGCCAGATAGATCAGAATCCAACCTCTAATTTTTCCCTGCAAAAATTTCGAGATTCACAGATTAATATTTGATCGCGGATCTGTCACCTTTACTCCTTCCCGCAAGCCTATATTTTGATAGGTATGCCGTTCAACAGTGCAGTACCCATATTGCGAAAGATTTCAACAAACGATAAGGATGACAAATTCGTGTACAAAGTTTATATTTCATCCCAGTGTGTTGACAGGAGTCCTTTATCGAAAGTTCCTTACAACGAGCATCTGATGTTGCAACAACAACAGCGCAAATCGAATATTGAGGTGTCAGTTATATGTTGAGTTAGGTATGTGTTTGAAGATAGGATGTATGTAATTACATGGTAGGTGTTGCGCCTGTGCGCAGGACAAACCATTTGGAATGCACGCGCGACCACAACCAAAGGAAGATGGTAAGCACTAGCTTGAGCAGTCAGCCTGCTGTACATTCAAATTGAATGTACGACTGACCTGCAAGTCTTAGCTCGCAAGCTGCTTGAGGTGAATAGTCATTTTAAATGTGTATGAGGTACCAACAGACCAAAAGTATCCAAGCTTTAGAACGGTTACTGAGAGTTGTCATGACACCTGCAAGCATGGTTAACGATACCAGTCGGTGTCAAACTGCGACTTGTGCAGCAGATGTTAATGCATGTTTTCGGATTCCCCCAACACTCTTCTGCTCCACACTTCTCGCTTACTTGTACAAGTTGAATTGACGATGTGTGGAAATGAAAAGGCGAATAATGCCTTCCGGACCAGATTGGCATGCATGTTCTAGGGCATCAATTTCTGCATGCGCAACAGACAAAACAAACTGGCTGCATGCCACAGCGCTAGCTTAGCGCAGGCTTTATAGATTTCCACAGGAAGGTTCCTGATGTAATTTCATGACACGTCAATTAAGAACTTCTCGCCTTACTGCACAACACTTGTTTTCAAGAGCATCCATCAATATGTTGTTTGCTTCAGTGTCCGTATCGTCTGCCAAAAGGCATCTGAAGTGCATTCACATGTCAACCCATTGCTGAGAATGTTGTTGGAATCGGTCGTAGGCTCTCCACTGCAATGGAGAGCAGATGTTTTTGTCCTGGATTTTCATTTTACCTCCAGCTGGTCAAAGCTGATATTGGCGTGGATTACTTTTGCAAATGAAGGGTTCGAAGCTCTGCTTTTGTAGCCCAGGGTGTCCTTTTGCGTAATTGGTGAATAGCAATGTTGATTGAGTTGGTTGCTTTGTTTGCAGGAAGCCATGACATGTTAACATGGGAGTGTATCATTCCCGGTGAGTGATGCACTGACTTGTGCTAGTGACCAGCTTGCATTTTGTCTGTTGGTTGCATATTTACTAGATACTGCACGGAAAATCGAAATGCATGTGGCGTATGCAAATGAGGCTTGCTGGCCAAGGCTGCTCACCATCCATGCGCGCATGCATGACACACAAAGACTCGAGAGGGGAAGAGCAGAGAAATATTGTTGGCCACCATAGGCAACATCGGGCCTGGCAGATGTCACCATAGACCAATTGATGGAATAACATAGTATTCAATCAAGCACAATCATGTGCTTGTTTCTGAACTTTATGCTGCCGATTGGTTCTTGCATATTGTGTTTATGCCATCTTGCTTTAGTGATGGTAAATATACAGATCTGTCGCCCTCTTGCGGCTGTTGACAACACGAGGTTCATTCATTACGGCTCTGCTGTTGAAAGAAGGATTATTGTCTTATCAGCGGAGTTGATATGAAACTTATCGTGGTCCCAGCAACAAATTCTCTGGTCGGGATTCAAAGTCGCGTTGCTTGGATTGCAGTAATGTCCCAAGGACCGTGTGGAGATTTCGCTGCAATCTAGCAAGAGCTTAGTTCTTGTGGGGAGGCTGGAATGTGTTGATTAGGTAAGAAAGACACACCATGGGAAGGAGCGTTTTTGCCTCTGACACTGCGCTTCACCGAGGTATGTCAATTTTTGTGTTGAGCACAATGTGCCTATGTTTGCGCTCAAGCAGTGCACTCATTTATCCATCCAGGACTGGCTACTTTGCAGTTTCAACACTCTCCCAGGAAGCCTAGTTTTCGCAGATGAATAGAGTCCTTCACATGCACATATTTTAAATGTGTTTGTGTTGTGCTGTTGGACATGTTGGAATTTGCATAACGAGAGAATCGCTATGGTCTGGAGCTTTAACAGGCATCAAGGTGATTGCTTTTGTTCTGGGTAATCAAGGTGACACTGGCTATCGATTATTCATCCAATTCGGAAGTTTTCCTTTTCACCTTCCCTGTGAAGTCTACTTGGTTCCATCGATAGCTACTCCTGTGGAATACATAGTGATAGTTCAGGACAGAGCAGTGAGATGTGAATAGGCCCCAGGCGCCTTTTTTGGTTCCATCAGCACACTCAGCCTCTCGCTGAATTCTCAGACAAAAACATGACAATCTATGCGCGCATGCGGCCACCTATGTATGGCCACCGTCGCATTGTGTTTCACTTCATTTGCATCCTTTGTCAGCTGTTCAAAGACCATGTTCGCAGCATGTGTAGGTTGATTGAATTTCAACCTAGCTTATGGCACCCTTAACATTTCGCAGGAGTATCCAGAGAAGCCGCCCTCTGCCCACTTTCCTGCTGGATTTTTCCACCCAAATGTGTACCCAAGCGGCAAAGTGTGCTTGGTAAGAACCTGCCCCCAACATATGCCCCCAGCTTGTCTTGTGGCATGGTATGACATGCCTTGCAAGAAAGCTGCACCTTAGGAGAGTTTCAATTCCAAATAGCAGTGTAGATATTTAACTGAATGAAAGAGAACCTGTATACATGTTTCTTTCGAATTTGCTCAAGTCTCCTGTTCAATTTCTTTAAGCTGCGAACGCATATATCAAAAGTTGCCAGTGCCATACTTCGCATGGTTCAACGCATGGAATTGAGTCTTGCAACTTAGTCATCAAAACATACCCAATTGGTGTTGAAATAAGAACTGAATGTTTATGGCTCTGCTTTGTGCTGTTGGGCTGATGGATGCCATTGTTCAGAGTATTCTGAATGAGGAGAAGTCGTGGAGGGTATGTGCCAGTTCATTGATTTATTTTTCATCATCAACAAAGCAAGTCAGTCCGAATGATATTTGAATGTCGAAGTAAACGCACAGTATCTAAAACCAAGCATCAGCGGATGAGTTTAGTTTAGGTATGCGATGCTTGTTTCAATTCTCGGTTACGAAGTGATTGGAGCATCTTGAGTTTCAAGAATTACTACCTAACATGCGTATGCTTCTCCGATGCTTATCCTGACATGTCCCAATCAATCTTTGGAGTACGATTGCATATGGTGCTATCATCCACATACATCCTTGCCCATCCATACCTCGTACATTGCATGCATCATCTTGTTCAGAAACAAGATTTCTGAGCTCCCCTGCATTCCTCCGTGTGTCAATGCAAGCTCCAGCTGTTTGTGCAAAGTTTTTGTGTGCTGCTCTCTGTTTCCTTTGGCAATGTGCAATCGATGTAGTGCGAAATTTTTCTGCAGAGCAGTTCGTGCTGAGATGCCTGGTATCTCTTGTCATGTGTGCTACTTCAGCCCTCCCTCTCATTGAAGCAGATACTACAGGGTGTGCAGGACTTACTAGACAATCCCAATATCTCAGATCCTGCACAGGTACAACATCTGAACTCGCAATTGTTTCGCCTTTTTTTTTTTTTGAGATTTGCTGTAGTATGGGTCCGCCTTGTGAGTGGCCTACAGACAGTGCGACACGAGTTATGGGTGAATGTGACTGGTAAGTCAACAGTCGTTTACTGCCACATGGTTGTGCTGGGTATTCCGTACAGAATGTTTTAGTCTAGTTTTGATTTGTTGTTAGAATTTCATACACACGCCATGCGCCCCCAGGTTTGGCAATGCTGTTATGCCGCTGGATGTGTTGACAAAATAGTTTGGTGCTGTTGTTTCAACTGATCTTCTCTGTTTATTTCGATAACATGTTGCTTGGTTTCCAATCACTGATGAATTCCTCTAGTTATCCATGATTGTATTCTGGTTATTATGCATGTCAGGGAGTGCCCTCAGGTCCGACTGCTTGTATTGTTCCATTGTGGAAATGCTTAGTTGACTCTAACCCAAATGCTGTGACATCGGAACTGAACATCATTAATTTATACGATTAGGAACCTAACACGCTGTTCACGTAGTTCAGGTGATAGCTCATCATGTGCAACACTTCAAATACGGTGTCGACAATGTCAAAACAACTGTGGTGACAGAGGGAATTCTAGGACCTCAACAATCAGATAAGCTACTGAAGGCATGCCAACCAAGAGTTGACCATGTCTGTTCAACTCTTAATTGAGCTCAATTCTACAGCAGGTGCAACTTGTCATGTTGTAAATTCTGCTTTAGGGGAGGATAGATGCGCATACTTTGCTCCATCCCTTCACCAAAGCCTTGTTTGAGAGTCTGATCTAGTGTTGTAAAGTTTCCTTGTATTCACGTTGTGTTCTCGCTACAATGAAGCATACATTTGTGAATTGCATGAGCAGGAGAAAGCATATCACATGCTGAGCAACAGCCGTGCTGCGTACAACGAATGTGCAAAAAAAGAGGCTGCTAAGTACACACAGAGTTTTTTCGATTGATTGGATATAATGATTATCATCTTGTGGAATGGGTGAATATTCAAGGTGTGAACAAATATCACAGTCACAACACTGGAAACAAATGCTGGCATGCATTAAGAATGTGGATTATCTTGTGCTCTTACACAGCTGTTTGTGTGTTTAGGTTGTCCATTCACATTGCCTGATGTCATGTGTGGACAATGGATTCCAAACATGAAGGCCATGATTTGCCACGAAAACCACCTTATGATGAATTGGCTCCATTGTGGGAGGCATTTTCATTAAGCTTCAGGCGCGTGCACGATTTCCTCAATATATTCAACTTGTACAATTTCCTGTAACATCGACGTGCCTAGCTTGTGATGATGAGCTCCTGAACAAACAATTAGGTGATGATCCTGGCAACTTTCCATGAACCATGTCATGATGAGCACCCTCAGCTAGTGTTGTGATAAGATAATTGTAGTGTACTAGAGTAGGCACATGTGAGTGAGAACGTTCTTCATAAAGTGAAGACAGATTACTGTGATCCAGCCTTATATAGTAGTGGCTGGATCAGTCCACGTGTCACATGTCTTATCTTGAATCTAGATTGTCT
>NHOP01001510.1:0-10686 GCA_018697155.1 Pyramimonas parkeae | reverse complement strand
GTGCTTCCGCCAGGAATGTCAATCAAATCGTACCCATAGTCATCGGACATGTGTACGGCTGACGCGCGAGCCTGTGGTAGGAAAGAACAACATGTGCAGGTTTCTCACAGGGACTTCAACGCAGGACCTGTAAATTGTGTTCTGGATGAATTCACCATGCCGCTTCCCCCAGAAAATCAAAACTCTTGACAAGTGTTTGCACATTTTCAGTGCGAGGTTTCAACAACAACGGCATGCATGGGTTGCTCCCAAGTTATGCGCTTCGCTATTGTTGTAGTAAAAGCAAGTTCCTGTTAAGCCAGGAGAACATATTGCGGCTTATTACTAGGTTTGAATTCGTAAGAGATACTTACCGCTCTGATGTCGGCCACACTCTGCGCCCTTGCAGCGTCCAAGTCTGGTATCAGACGATGGGGGTACGTTTCACCCAATACCACTTTTGCGCTCGAGAGCACATTCTGAGTAGCACCATGAACATGGATGCACGCAAAGTCAGAAAGTTGGTTTCAAAATCTTCTAGCAGGGAGCATGACATTGTTTCTGTGCAGATTTCCTTATCTCTTTGAATATCCATAACAGAAAACAACGTTCCCAACTAATTGACTCATGAATGGCAGAACCTTGTGTTCTGCGTTGCCCAAGGTGCGCAAGACAAGCGACAACAAAAGGGGCTCATTCAATGTGTGGAAGTTGATGAGCAATTTCATCTCGTTCGGAGCTTGAAGCCACGTCATCTCGGTGCATTCACATACAATGCCTTTCTTTTCATCGCTGGCTCATGCGTGAACTCTGCGTATCAACATTGGTACATTGAGTAAAGGGATCACCCCTGACAAGCTACCAGGCAGGTCAGAGAGCACGCCAGAAATGCTTAATCATCGGACACAATGTGCTAATTGTGCTGCATGAAAAAAACAAACCATACACAGGAAGGCCCGTTGGATCATAGTGTGTGAACATCAGCACAAAATGATCCGCCTATCCACACAGTAGTATGTTCATTGTATATCTTGTTGCACCGTCGCCTTATGCCCTGTAAATCCTGGAATTGACATTCACTCGGAGCATTACAACAAGATACCACTGGTGGGTGTTGTGTTATACATTACCTCTGGAGCCTTCCATGGTTCAAAGAGGTACTTATTGGGCAGTCCTGCCAGCTCGGGGACCTAAAACACCACCGGAATTATTTTAAGACCTGGTTTTGTTTTGCTGTTTTGCTCCAGACAGTACGAAACACGAATCACAAGTCTGTTCTGCAGCTCCAAAAATCTGTGCTACCAGGGCACAATTCAAACAAGGCCAACTGATTGTTACAAAGTGCAACAAGAAAGGGTCAAGAGGTGTGCGCAAGAGTTTCACACACCCATTTTCGGATGTATGCTCCAGTAGGATCCTGTGCGTGCGAAACTGGAGACATGACAAAGTTCCACTGGTCCAAGCCAGACTTTCCAGCATTCTGCAATTTCCAATTGCACAGAAACTCAACGCTTGTTGAAATTAAGTTCAAACCTTGCAGAAACACAAGTTGTTCCAGATATGCTAACAGTATGTCCAGTACCTGCCCACGTGCCATGGACAGTGGATCACCGCATTTTCACACTCCTGTTAATGGATGGGCACCACTTATGGCAGTAGGGGCTGAAACATCATCCTGCATATAGCTGCCGACAACTTGTCGGCCATATCCAAATCCAGGGACATTATCAATCGCAGCATGCTCACCAATCCTTGACATATTCCCAATGTGGTCTCATGTTCTTTAACATCGGCATGAACCTGGACAACTCAGCCTAGCCTCTTCCGAACATGCTCCACATGAATCTCTTGTGAGCTCAACTACACTCTACCGAGTCCAATGGGTGTACCATCATCACATAGTCTACTGTGGTTGCATGTTTGGATGTTTACATACCTGCCACATCATCGAGTTAATGGCCAGGTCAGCGTCCACCAGGGTGTCATGGAACCACCTAGCCCCCTCTACCCAGCTGATCCGTGCAAACTCCGTCAAGAACGCTGCTGCCACCTGGATCGGAGCCAAGAAACATTTAGGGCTGGATGTTGAAGCTGTTTCAAGCACCTGAAAACAAGGGTATGAAGGCAACGTGCCATTGAGCAGAGGACAAGGCGTGCATTTTGGGTGGCTAGACCAACAAAACCAACAAGCATACACCACTGTCTCGTGGCAGATACTCTTCTGAGGGTTGATGTTAAGTTCGTGATTGTTGTCTGGAATCAACAAGGCAAACTCCATTCAAACGTCAATTTGCACTTTTTTCTTCTTTCTACAATGCGCAGAGATAGCCCGTCTAAGGTACACAAACATTAGGCTACCTTGTCCCGGTCTCTAGGAAGATCACAAGTGTAGACATACTTGTAGCTTGCTAGCAAATTACTGCGGACTCGGCCATTTCGAGTGTCAAGTAGCTTGCGGTGAATGCAGACCATGGCAGATACTGGAGGGTTCCACATTATGTTCAATATTCGAATGAAAACTGGTTGGTAGGACTGTGTGACATTACTCCACACCCATAAGGTTGTTGCACCGCATCAGCTGTGGGATCGCAACAGACAACCATCAAGCTTTTCGGCGCAGTATCCCCGACGCACACTTCACAAACGAACGAATCTCGAAAACCTCGAAGAAGTAAGGTTGCCTAGTTGAAAGAGCATCCACTTGATTTGTGACTTGCCCCGTTCAAGCGCTGACATGGGTGGAAAATTCCCTGCCCCATGATCTGTCATAAGACAACCCTGTCTGGCGGCTCGTCTTCGAGTAGCACACCCCCCAGACCATCGACTCGATACGTAATGGATCTATAGATCAGCTCTGCTGGCTTGCCACACACCATGCGCACACTTTGTTGCATCCACCCCGTCACCCAGAGCTCGCGCATCGCTGCGTCCACCAGAGGGTAGCCCGTGCGCCCCTTCTGCCATTTTACCAGAGCCTGCTTGTCCTGCGCCCATGCCTGGCTGGAGTACTGGGCCCGTATAGGCTGCTCCGCCATGTGCGGCCAGTGGTGGAGCTGCCAGTAGGCCAGGTCGCGCCACACCAGTCGCCTCCAGAAGGTCTTGGAGATGTCCTTGCAGTTCATCTTGCTCAGGACGTCGTGCATGTATCTGCAGCATTCGCAACACACGGACGTGAGAGACAACAACGTGTCAGCACATACAGCGCTTCCAGTAAGATCGTTGTGACAAAGACACGGCTCGACAATCATGAATTACAGGTAGGGGGGTAGATGCAGGTTGTGGATACGTATGTAAACTAGGTCAAGAGACCTACCCAGTGAGTAAACTTGTGAACTTCCGTCCAGCACCCATGGACACAACATTATCTGCATACGCAAACCCTACAGATGAATTGCCTGCAACAATCACAAATATGCTACACTAAAAAGTTCCGACGAGACACGATCCCAACAATAGGCACGATACATCATACAAAAAAGACACATCTTTGGGCCTTAATGTACTGCGGATTCTGATTGCGCAGTTCCCTTGGTGCAGTTCTGTACACAAAAATGTGTACTGGCGCGTTCCACCAGGTTTTAAAATTTACAACCATATTCACTCATGTGGACTTTCCAAGTCTCAATGGCGAAAAATCGTAACAGGATCAAGCTTAACACCACAAAAATAAAATAGTCAACATGAGCAAAGCCCTACCTTGGGCTAATCACTCCAAAGTGAATGTAGGGAGAGAGCCTCGAGACTGCGCTGGCATCTGCCTGGTATACACACCCCCATCTCCATCCCCATTCCCACCTGATCGTCAACAACGTTTCACAACACAGATTGATGCAAGCCATGCATAGTTGTGGAGAAAGCGTGCTACTTGCAGCACTGATATCATGGACAAACACAAGCAGCTTAACGATTTCGAGCATATGAACAACCCATCAGCATGTGCATGACGCCCTTCACCAACTCCTTTCCCAAAACCTTGTCAAACACATCACAACCTGTTGTATCTTATGATTGTTCTCAGTCAACCCACAAAAAATCAATTACATCACCCACCAGCTGCCTCTTGGACTCGTACTTGGGCAGGCCCGTGCCGCAGAACTCTTGAAAGATGCGCAGAGCGGGCCCCTCCCCAAATTCCCACGAGCGTCGGATGCCCTCCGTCCAATCGACGGGGGTGCCGTCCCCCCTCACAGGCAATTTGACCAGCCCCAGCGCGTCCAGAGGGACCCCCTTACACGCGCGCGACATTGCGCCGCTCGGAGCGCGCGGCATCTTCAACCGTCCAGGTTGAGGGAGCGGGGCCTCCGCCGCCCCGGACTGCTTGCAGGCGTGGTGGAAGGGCGTGAGCGTGCCAAAGTGGCCCCTCCAGCCAGACATGTCGAGTTGCACACGCCACGGCTCGTGCAGGAGCAGCGCATTGAAGGTGAGCACCTTGAGGCCCGCATCCACCAACCCAGCCTGCACCGGGGACAGGAGTGCAGAGAGCAAGGGGAGCAGGTGATACCGTTACAAACAGCCACTGCATAGCAAAACATATTCCACGCCTCCAGTATTTGCCTTGAATATGGCGACGAACCGTGGTTGGACTGGATGAGGGCATGCAAAGTGCCATTAAATCATGCTAAGCAATGGATTCGCACAATATGGCAATAAGCTTTGCATTGCTTTGGGACCGGGCATCATTGACAATATTGACCAAACAGTACAGGCGATTCAACATCAACACACCTGATAGCTCAAGGCTGGAGCATGGAAATTGCAAAACGTGCCAACAACAGTAGTAATGAACCACTACGAAAACTGCCCACGAAAGCTCAATACTGACAACACTGACCCATAATCGGGGTAAACGCGAAATACCAACAAGGGGTGCCCGTTGTATTTCGCCCACATTCCGTATTGAGGATTGCAACGTGCGCCATGAAAATTACAGAATCTTCTTGTTCCCTCCCAATCTAATTGAAACCCGCGCGCGACGCCAGTTTTCCTCAACAGAAGGCTTGATTGGGGCATGTCGCAGAATGGGGTGTAAGTCGCAAAACGACACATCGTTTCGTGCGGCGTGTGCATCTCTCCTTGCGATTCTGGGGACCAGGCCGCCTGATTCCACATTGCAGCTCCTGCCCAAACCGTGGGTGGCACCAGGCTCCTCCCTGGGATCCCGATGTTGCCATTCATCGTGCATGCTGGGCGGGCAGTCAGATGCGCACTGGCGGCAGGCGCACCTCCACTAGGCGGTCCAGCTGCATGAGCTGGGGCTCGTATCTCCGGTTCCACACAACACTCGAGGCCCCACTTGCGCGCGCCACCTCCAGCAGAGTCTGCAGAGCATGTCCCAAAAGGGCATGCGCTTCAAAGCAGCATCAGTCGTGCACGGTTGTCAGTTGGAAATTGTTGACTACTACTTGTTGCGCAAGACACGCGACCAAGCGACGAGCTCGAAAACAAAGTAGGTCGAGGTTCAATATAATTGTTGATCGAGAGTGGGATGGCCATTCGGAACACAAGATACGAACAATCCATATCCCATTTTTGGAAACGAATTCACATTGTGAAGGTTTGCCGAAATAATATGATTAGCCTAAGTTTGATTTACAAGTCAAAATATCTACACAAAATCATGTCTCAGTAGCTACTCCGCCCAAAAACGCAACGGGCACACTTGCACCAGGCAAAGTCACTCGCGCTACAATGCGTACAGTACATAGAGATGGAACAGATATGTGCTTGGGCAGACAATGACTATGTGCAGATCGCAACGGACTAGGCGTTTTCAGCGCATGTGCAAATCGAACTCAAGGGAGGTGGAAAAGGACAAGTCTAAGATTGCGGTCTGCAACAGCATATATATGTGTGTTCTGATTATTCATTATTTCAGATTGAAAATCTTCGTTTAAGATTCTGTGGGTTAGGCTTAGAACGATGTAGGCATTGACAATCATAGGGTATGTATTCTCAAACAGACCTTCAGTAGCGGGATCTTGCTGTGCATAAAACACAAGATATGTTTGGCACGAATGTGCTTGGATCCACGGGTGACTCCAAAGGGGACGGCAAGGCCTCCTTGGGAGATAAGCTATATGTTGTGTGGACCTGACATGATGACAGCCCAAAAGACAGGACTGGGCGCGAAGCTATGTCCACTGAGCTCAGTTGCGAGCTCGATTCCATGGCTGTACATAGCAACACTTCAAAATCCAGATCATAAGGTTCATACGTAGTCAGATGCCAGCATGTGAGCTGTGCATGTTGTGTTGCCTCAGAGGATCTGTTCACCGTTGATACCAAGTATGTCTGCTCCAGCCTCTCGAAATATATACACATTGAAACACCACAGTTGCCAAAAGAGCGTAGAGCCGTGTCAACTAAATCACACGCTATGTTCTATCGGCACACAGGGTACCCATCAAAATTCATGTATGGCGTCAACACACAGATTGTGTGGTCCAACGAGAACATATCTCGTCATCTCCACTTAAACAATCTGCTGATATGTGAAAATCCAGAAAACACAAACTCTTCGCATGTGTTTTTCGCATGTGTTTGGGTGACGGCATCTTGGATTCAGAAGACTCATTCACACACTCGCGCGCACTAGTTCAGTCAACCTCCCCCCTCCCCACACAGCTCCCGACTGAGCGTTCTGGCCCGTGCAGGTGCCCCTCCCTCACTGGCCTGCAGGCAGGGCCCCTGGCGGAAGTGCACGCCGCCGTGCTCCCCGCGCGCCAGCCGCAGATCCGAGTCCAGCGCCGCCAGGGAGTGGTGCAGAAACACTCGGCTCGCTCCGCCCGGGCCCCTGCACACAGCACCTCAGTAGGCAGCCGGCGGGAGCCAAGGAGCAGACCGAACTTTCAGGTGTCAGTGCTTCTTCCAGTCGAAGAGTGCATTTACGTGTTGTGGTGTGCGCGTCGTCAACATGGTTGTTGCGTTTTGTTTGCTTCAACGGGCTGAGTTGGTGAGTTCTTGGCCCCCAGTGCAAAGTTGGCAGCCTCGCCAAGAAGCGTCTTATCAACTCGTGACCATGGACGGTGCACGTTCACTTAGTTTGGGGCTTGAGCATGAGCAGGAATGGGTTTGCACCACACACAAGGCAGCTGATGGGATGGACGGGGGTACGTCGCCTTCGACTTGGAAGGCTGCGTGTGCCCGATAAGTAGGCAGGGCATGAGTATCAATGTCAGCGACGCGGAGCAAGGAAGTAATATACATGCTTAGTTCCATCGGAACTAAAAGCTGGACCTGTGATTGGCTGTCAGCATGCTCGTTGCGAACCCACTGTAAGACACATGTGTCTTGTGCCATGTGGCACTTACTACACTGTCATCTGGAGGGTGCGGGGGTTCGGCGTATGAATTCCCCAAGCATGCACTCAGTGATATGCACGTGTGACTCGTTTTGAAATTACAACCTACACCGTTTCTAATGACGAACTCATTCGCAGAGCAGGAGTCGCAAAAGGCTGCGTGCTTCCAACCGGCAAGAACTACACCCCCAAGCTTGACCCACAACACATGCACGGCCCTAGGCCAATGAGAGCTGCAAATGCTTATACTCTGGGGCAATTGCAGACTGATGCAATCACCAGTTTGCGGCAAATCGATTGGGGGCGCACTCAACCGCCACCACCACTTTTGTTCAGAGCAGGCGGCTGTACTCCCGGGTCATGGTCGATTACTGTGAAAATCAAAGAACACAGCGCGATTAGCTTTGCAGGCCCGCTTGAATGAACAGGTCCAACACCCCCTACGACCCCTCTCTTCCACACCCCTACCATCCCCTAGGTGTTGCTAATCGCGCACCACGAACTTGCGGCGCCCTCCTCCTCCTCTGACCACACAAACACACATACTGCCGGTCCGGAGCCGTGTGCAGCTGCCTGCTAGATGAAGAACACATTGGGGATGAGCCAGCGCAATAAATGATTTATCATTCTCTGGATTGGTACAGGTCAACCATACGAAAACGTGCTGCGGAAGAAATCTAGAAGACTATAGCACTGCCACGTCAGCGCATTGCAGAACTGTCTTGGCAGTAAGTTTCCCAGAACAATTGATGTCAAGAAAATTGTCATGTAAACAATTCGGGCAACAGTATATGACAGCAAGAAAATGCGGCCATGATATTGGTGACAGCAACCAGCAGATGCACAACCAAAAAAACCTTCCAGGATAAGTGCACTGAGGACTCTGAACTGGTACGTTCATATGTTATCATGTAAGCAACTATTAGGAAATGCACAAAACGATCACCCATTTGCTGATATAGAAAGCACTGCGTTGACAGAGGGAACTACAACAAACATTGGCTAAGCGTTAGCGGGCAACGAGATGAGCAGCTAAGCAGACTCAGTTATATGTTTTGCATTTGAAACCAGCGAATGTTATGCATTTGAAACCAGCAAATGTCATCTCCCACACGTATCATCCGTTTGTGTTCACCGCTGGATATTCAATCAGTGCTGGTGCGTGCAAGTGTCCCAGGACCTGCATTTTATTTTTCAGATGACATTGTTGCGAGCGCCCTCCCCACCTCGCCACTTCTGCTCAATGTGCCTTGCAAATGGTGATGCGCAAGTTGCATTGTTACTTTAGCGTACAATCGGCCTGGACTTGAGTCCCGGACCAACCTCGAGAGCTGGGTTGTCGTGCATGCGCAGATCTTGACGGAACCAGACTACAGTGGGGCCGTCGCCCACAAAGCGCGGCTTCTTGTTCGCAATCTGCGAGCTGGCTGGCAGGTCGCCCATTGCGCCTGTGCGGGCGGGCTTCTTCCTGCCTGACGCATGGAACCATGTCACGGCCCCTGGAGATGTCTGAGCATATCTGAGCGTCAACACAATCGTGAACCGCATGAGGCACGCAGCAGAGAAGCAACCATACTGGCCGCTGTCTAGACATTTGGCTTCCACATGGCTCGGTTGAATATAGGCTTGTACGCCAGACTTTGACATTAAGTGCTGTTGAGATGGCGATGCGACGGAATCTGAGGCACTAACATACGTATTCGGATTACATGGGGTACAAGGTGGCCGAAATGATGGAATCGCCATGTCCCCATGGCTGTAGTGATCCTCTGATGGGTTGTAAAGTCTGTTATGTTCGCCATTTTGGGCAAAACTTCTCCCTCTGGCTTGGGTTGGTAGTTACTGGATGTTGGTAAGAAGTGTGTACCCACACATCTTAGCGTCGACAGAATCCTTTATAAGGCCAAGGCAATTCACCACAAACCGATCTTGCAAAGATTGCTGATTGATCTCCCACACTAGCTGAAGAGGAGAATAGCACTGTCCAATAGAGCGCAGGTGGATATATTATCGAATGCTGCATTGTCATCTTGTTCCAATATGGAACCACTGTAGATGACATTTTGCGGTAGAAAGCAAAAACACGATGGTAAGATCTGGGGCGGAAATGTAGGATAAAGTTGCTAACCGCCGGCTTTTGTGTTACCATTTGTATGGGAAGGAGATCGCCGGGTGTTACGACGTTTCTCATGCTGCACTTGAGTTTTAAGGTCCTGGACAAGTCCGTTAATATCATCCATTTCATCATCAATGTCGTTAGCCAGCCCCATCCACCCCTCATCTTCCATATGGTCCTGCTTCCAGCCCTTGCCTCGGCCACGTCTAGCACAACGAATAGTCAAATGTGTTCGCCTCCTGCACTGAGTGGATACACCTGAATTGAGTATAGAAGCTAAAACAACGGGAAATGGTCTTGTTAGGCGGACATCAAACCACACAAAAGTCCATTATGTGAAAATATCAACACAAATGAATGCTTATGACCTTTCATGTTAGATCCAGTCTACCAGGAACATTTTCAGGTTGCAGACGATCGACCACGCGTTTCTGATCAGGTGAAAGAACGACTTCATGAACGCTTCATAGAAACCTGCAAAATTCGTTAACAACACTCAACACCTTTGTCTTGTTACCGATGATACTGCAGCCAACAACGAGTCGTGTCTCGTCACAACGCGTGCACTTGATGATGAAAAAGAACTGCTCCTGTTCAGAGCTAGCGTTTGCCGGACACGTACCAGTGCCGGGAGCAGAGTTCGACCCTGTCGCAAGGTTCCACATATCAGAAAATATCTAATAAAATAGAACATGAGTTGACAAGTCTGGTGAGATCTTGACTGAGAAACGTCACCTTCATTCGCTTGCAACTTATGTTGAGCACCCGGAGCTCCCTGTTAGCGCTAATAAGCATCGAGCACATACATCACGTGTTCCAAAAGCGAAATGTATAGCAGCTCTCTCTATTCGCGATGCAGAAAGATCCCACTTTCATCACCTGCACCAACGTACCAGGTTCATGCGCACCGTCAAATACTCCACCACATCAGCGCCGCGCGTTGTCGTGGCACTGGAAAAGGCCACGTGGTGAACGAACCAAGTGGGTGAACATCGTATATGGGGGATAGGCGTTTCATTAGCGGCGATTTTGAACGTTTCACAATTTCATCGAAGCCACGTATTGATTGATAGCCTTAGCTATCTGTGTTGCCGCAGGATTCTGAAACTTGCACCACCATCTCACTTCCACGAATCATTGTAGACAATAATTGCAGATAATTTTCGAGGAAATTTCTCTGCAATATGCTACATGCGTTATATAGAAAAACTCTAGTACCACCGATATTCATGGTGATTGTTTAGGCGGTTGGTATGATGACTCGTTATTCAAAGATGACCCGCCAGCGAGC
>NHOP01001509.1:0-10687 GCA_018697155.1 Pyramimonas parkeae | reverse complement strand
GCAGTGTTGGTATCGAATAGAAAGGAGCCATCACGATGCCGTTTGTTGGACGGTGACAACAATTCATTCACTGCCTGCCCCACTCTCTTGCCAGTTGAGCTTAAAGCCTGATCATACACGGCCAACAATTCAGTCGCTAGTTCAGGTTACCATGATTGCATGTTCATAATCAGAGTGGCAAGGCGCTTGACAAGGGTCCTCATGATGTAGAATCATATCCCACTGGTTGTATCGGCCTTCATGACTGTTGGAAGTTGTCCCAAAGCTGAAGAGCTAGAAAGCTGTTCTTCGAAATGCGAATTCACCCCGTCCTGGCAGAACCTAGGGCTAGACACTCTAGTTGTATTTCACTAGAAACGGCTGACATGTTGCAAAAAATTATTGCTCGCAAAAGCAAAAGACAACATGCACGGCATAGAAATGTATCATCACGCTCAAACAATATCCTCAGGTTCAATGCAACAGATAAATGATGAAAATTAGAATAAATCATTTGCATTGCAAGCAACACAACAACACAAGCACCCACTTGTGATCAGGCATTAATGTAACCATACACAATTGGGGACTAAAATCAACCCTGATTTTGTCTTGCCCGTCCTAAATGAAATTACCACAGATTACACATGCTGCAGCTCGCTCGTTGTGATATCCCTGCACAAGTACCTTTCGAAACAGTTGTGTATTGAAAACATGCCTGACAAAGTGAACCCTGAGCATGAACTGTGAAAACAGTGACCAAAGAGTCACCATTCGAGTTGAACGACTTTACTACATATTCAGAACAAAGACCTACTTGGCATATAGAGCATATGGCTCAAAATAAAATCATGGTGCTATTCATCCCACATCAATGAGGCTCGACGATCACTCTGCATTGAGCTTTGCTCAACTCACACATGAACACTCAAGGAGATATTGCCATCAAGGTAAACCAGCAACTCCAGAACCGAGCACATCTTCCGACTTGAAATCTAGTAAGAAACTTAGCACAAATACCCGGTGTTCAAAGTATTGTTGAAATTGATTGATTGTGGGCCTTCTACAAATTGTTTGGCCTCGTAGGATCAGGTAAACGGCACACTTGGTCAGGAAAGATGGAAAATTTTCCAACACCAATTATGTGCCAGACACGCGCCCAACATAACGGAGATTCTGTAGCCGAGTCCTAGGCACTTGAACACTACCACTGTTCCTATTCATAAACCGTGTTGAGCGAGAGTAGGAGCCTTCAACCTACTTCAAAACAACAACAAAAAAACACATCGCACTTAGGTCTTTAGTAAACGCAGTTTAAACGCTTGATAAATTATCTTATGAAGATGATGACCGGAATTGATAAAGCAATCAACGTTTACGCCAAAGCAAAAAACGCTTGATACGTCCAGCGTGTGTGAGGTTACTGGTCTCAAGATCCGGATCGTGATCCCTAGCCATAAGTGTAATGCCAAACCTTGAGAGCAAATGAATTCGACGTCGGTACATGATTTGAATCGAAATCGGAGTACCGAATCAAGACATACACGTGCAAACACGATCCCGTGAAAGTAACGGGACTGTCAGGTTCAGTTGCCCGTCTTTCGATGCACTTATTGAGAAGTGGTATAACGCGTTTCAAATGAAATTCATCAACGCAGATATAGATGCGTTTATTCGTTGAAGCCTAATAGTTGGCAAGCGGTAGGTTTCATTGTTCCTTGACAAGGAGAGCGGTAACGCTTCTGGGTTTTCCGTTGGGAGCTCTCTTTCTATGCAATTTCACTCTCGGGCCATGCCTACCACTGATAAACGGTGCTTCAATGTCGTCAAGGAGATCGTGCTAGTTCTTGCGTCTTGTCCCATGCGAAGTCAGCACCTCAGAGACGAAATGGGCAGAAAAGCCAGGTTCGCTCAACGATCACGGAGCCCTTAGTGCACGGTGTCTTTCCAAGAGCACGGGTGAGCGCAACAAAGCCGATGGGGGTCCCCTACATACCCGATCGATACCAGTGTGTTACAACTCGCCGGTTTTCCGTGTCCGAATTTCCGCTCAACGTAGGAAGCCAACCCTGCCTGACCTCTTGAGTTAGAGGCAGCGTCGCTGATCCATGAACCAAAGTTGATCGGCTGTGATTATTCGAGAGAATGAACAACAGATACTCTGCAATACAGCCCATCCAGGGTAGGAACATAACCTATCGTGCCCGGGCAACGGAGGCTACCATATGCACCAAAGGCGATCGGCTCTGATTTTTCGACCATCAAATGGATTATACAATTGAACCAACAGTTTCGTTTCGTCGTGGTTCATCACTCGCTCACTCACCTCCAGCCAGCGTGGTGTTTGATATCATGGGCCGAGGCATTCGCTACCCATGCCGGGGCTCGAACTCGCGTGTACCGTGTTGTACGCCGTCGCCCACCGACTAGGCCATCCGACATGGTATTGAAATGCGTCTACTGGTTCTGTCAGATTCCCCCCATCCTCTTTTCTCCAGGACCCAACCCATGGGACCGACGCCGGCCCAATAGCTCTCAGCCCGTCCACGTTCGAATTTTCGCACGCGGGGTTTAATTGAACACGCGACCCCTCGGTCCCGAGGCTAGGTGCTCAACCTCATCACCGAAAGCGATCATGTGGAATTCTATAAGTATCACACAGGTACATCGTCTGTAATCGAAAAGGTTAATGTGCCCCAAAGTGGAAGAGGTCAAATCATGAAATCGGTTCTAAATTCCTGTGCATGTGGACTTGTATGCGGGAAAATTTCACTCCCCGCATTGTTCCACCGCTTTCGGTTGAGTCCATACTAAATATATAATACTATTATTATTATGTCGTACACATTGGAATTCTTGATACAAGTCGTGATCACCGAGCCGTACCTTTACCGGACAAATGGCTTCGAGTGTGTCATGTATTCGAAATTTGGGACGTGCTCGCTCCACATGTGAGAATTCTTGCTAGGCGACACTCGCGCGACGCAACCTGTTGAGCAACTATTTTGCTCCGTTCGCATCAAACAAGGTGCAACACTGTGTTATCTACTGGATGACATCATCGGTTTGGAGAGGTAATCCCTAAGACGCAGCAGCAGTTTGAGCTCTTGTGACCTTGCTTCGCACTGCCCAGCCATCAGATCGTCGTTTGCCCAAGTTCGTCTGGGCACCGTCAGAGTCTAATTGGATTCGCAAGAAGTTAACTAACACAACGGTTTTCAATACTACCAGGGCTTCGTAGCAAGTAGACAGTGTAATGGGGCAGAACCAGAGTGGACTCCCTGGGGGACTTGGGGACAAGAAAGACGATAAGAAAGAGAAAAAGAAATGGGAGCCCCCTGCGGCACCCACACGAGTGGGAAAGAAGGTAAAGCGCGCGAAGGGTCCCGAAGTGGGCACCCGCCTACCAGCGGTGACTCCTTCGTCGAAATGTAAATTACGTCTTCTCAAGCTAGAGCGGGTGCAGGACTACTTGCTCATGGAGCAGGAGTTTGTGACCAACCAGGAAAACCTCAAGCCGCGTGAGGAAAAGACGGAGGCGGATCGCTCCAAGGTTTAACCTACGATGTTTTGATTTGTCCCGAAAGACGTGCTCGCTTCCTTTTTTCCTGGTGACAAATCGTAAGGGTTCAAGAGGTTCGGTCGTTCTGTCGTTCAATCATACGTATCTCAAACGCGCACGTAGGTGTATGCGATAGCCGTGTGCAAACTAGCTAAGGATTTTTGGCGATCAAATAGCGGGTTTTCGCTTTTTAAAGCTGGTGGCGATTTCATTCGGCGAAGCGCTTTTGCACTTCGGGGCAAGTCTCGTGTTTCGATCGCAGGAGATAATGCGTTTAGGCGATTCCAGAAAAAGCATGTATAGTGTGAATGGGAGGAGCTTGGCACGTTCATATGTCGTCTTATGATTCGGGACATTGTAGGTATCCTGTGCACCGAAGGCGATTTGTTGAAATCGTTTGGTGTATGAAAGTGGTATGCTGTATGAAATGCTAGGGTTTGCAAGGTTTGCAAGGGTTGTCTGTAATGGGTTTGAGAGCAAATCAGCGATGTTCTCAAAACCATAGGCAACACTCGAAGCATGTTTTGGTATTTTTCCGTTTTTTTCTGATTACTTATCAACCAATACATCCTGAAATGTACGCATTTTGGCTCCTCATCTCACTGAGATTTGCAAACCAGCTACTAGCGGGGAAATATACATTTGGGTATGTATTCTGTTGATCTTTGTTTGCACTTGATTGGAGCGCGCTGCCCAGGTAACATAGGCGGAAATTGTGATCTGAATTTGAGAACTACTGTCGAGGGTTTGAAATGGTGCTCGTTTTTTTCTCATAAGATGTTAAAATGAACTGAAGCCAATCCCTCCCCTATCTGCTTATTCTACCGAAAATGTCAAGTATGCGCGCATGTTCTGCAATTCTCATGATTATCGGGTCAACATCCATGTCATTACAAGTTGGTGCATTGTAAGTCAAACTAATCATCATCAGTCTTCGAGGTGATCTGTGCATAGCCTTTCAATGCATTGGTTTGGTGTGGAAAGACCCATATTGAGCGACAAGCTCAGAAACAGGATAATTGGGCAAAGATTGCGTGGGTGAAACATTTTTATGGAACAAAAGTGTTTTTCTTTGCTCATCTTGATGCAAAAATCGTTTGCATGTACAACGAGAAAAGATGGATCGCTAGTGCGGAAGGGAAACATAGTGACATGACCCTTACCACAAGGGCGGGGAGCCATGTCAACTGAATTACGCGCTAAGTTCTATCCGTGCACAAGGTAACCCTCGAAATCAGTGTATTGTATCAACACACAGATTGCGTGGTCAAAGGAGAGCGCATCGCGCTATCCCCATCAAGACAGTGCTAACCCGTGAAAACCTGTGTGAACCAAACTCCTTGTCTGTATCATATGCAGTCGGCTGCCGGCATGTTTGGATGTACTAACAGTATGCATACGTGTTGTCCTTTTTCCGAAGAGGTTAGAATCTTATTTCTCGTTTGCAGAAATCCTTTATGCTGATGTCCCGAGGGATTTTGGCGTTGAGCACAGGTGGACGACCTTCGCGGCACCCCGATGAGCGTGGGTAATCTTGAAGAAATTATTGATGACAGGTCAGGGATTTTCACTGTATCTTTGGAGAAGGGTGTTGATGCATTGATATTTATATGTATTTGGTTTCATGTCAAACCAAACACAGAAAAACTTTCAGGATTTATGGGCTGATTTCTGCATGAGACTGGTGCAACTTTTCAAGTGAGCGAAAGATTCATGCCAGTAGTAATTTGTTTTATGTTTGAGCAATGCTTTGTGGTCCAAGTACGTTGTATCGTTCCGGAAGCTCTCAAGAAATGCAATGCTTGCAAAGAAGGCACACTCTTTCCACAAATTGAATGAAATAGAATCGGTGAAATACATATTGATTCCAGGTCCAAGGTGTTGGAACCCTTAGATATCTTCCCCATTGTCATTCGACTGTTACGCTCGCTGAATTTCGAATTGTTGTAGCTA
This sequence comes from Pyramimonas parkeae, assembly GCA_018697155.1. Taxonomy (NCBI): domain Eukaryota; kingdom Viridiplantae; phylum Chlorophyta; class Pyramimonadophyceae; order Pyramimonadales; family Pyramimonadaceae; genus Pyramimonas; species Pyramimonas parkeae. Next base: position 5,193 of record NHOP01001509.1, on the reverse strand, counting down.
CACAACTTAAGGTTGTCATCCAACGGGAAAGGGTGACGTTCATCAATGTATTTCCAATTATCGTCGGATAGCACGGCATATGTTCAGACCAACGAGATAGGCGGATTGTGAAGGTTACCCTTTGCGCCGATGAGATTTAGCTTGCGACATGGCTCCCCACCCCCTGAGTAAGGGTCATGTCCTGTTGAATACATATACATCCAGTGTTTGCATCAGATTATCTTTGTGTCTATCTTGACACTCCTAACAGCTTGTTCCATCACAAGCTGCAAACGTCCAGGTTTGTGCACCTGTTCCAACTTGATTTAAACTTGCGCATGCGCCACAAACGATGTGCGATATTGGGCTTTGTGTCTTGTATCCCAGGAACTTGTGATGTTTCACCTTGTATGTATGTATGTTTGAAAGTTGACGTTCAGGGTTTGGGCTTCTGAATCAGCCATGCGATCGTGTCTTCATCTGTGGGGCCGGAGTACTACGTAAACATTCTGTCGTTTGTAGACAAATCTCAGCTGGAACCTGGGTGCGCAGTGCTCATGCACAACAAAGTGCTTTCGATTGTTGGAACCTTGCAAGACGACGTGGATCCATTGGTATCCGTCATGAAGGTATGCATGACTCCCGGCCGTCGCATGAACCTTTCATGGGGAATCACTGAACAGGCAGTGCGCTAATTTTGTTTTGATTTCCAGATCAGTGATTTTCTTGCCTGTTTACAGCTCTTGATCATTTTCAGCAAGTACTTCAGACTCATAGACAAAGCCCCTGGTGGTTCTTTGAGATTTTATGTTCATGTCACCTTTGTTTTCTTCTTGTTTGTATTTGGTATTCGCCATACCTCATCCGCCCGACAGCAATCTGATTTTCACGTGCTTGTGAGCAATGTACCACGAAATTGAACCCTGAGACATGGCCATCTTGCGCAGGTGGACAAGGCTCCGTTGGAGTCGTACGCCGACGTGGGAGGATTGGAATCGCAGATCCAGGAGATCAAGGAGGCAGTTGAGCTTCCTCTCACTCACCCCGAGCTGTACGAAGACATCGGCATCAAGCCCCCCAAGGGCGTGTGCCTGTACGGCGAGCCTGGTACCGGCAAGACACTGCTTGCGAAGGCGGTGGCCAACTCCACCAGCGCCACCTTTCTGCGAGTTGTGGGATCCGAGCTTATCCAAAAGTACTTGGGCGACGGCCCAAAACTGGTGTGTGTCGGCGAAAAGGGCGCGCAAGCACAGATGCCTGAGCAATAGAACTTTGGAATAATGCAGGCATCGATTTTCATGTGCTTATACATTTCCAAACCCATTCGTTGGCGCAAAGTATCGGGCCTATACCGAGGTTCGACGCATCTTGTTGCTGGGTGCAGGTTCGCGAATTGTTCCGAGTGGCAGACGAGATGGCGCCATCCATAGTTTTCATTGACGAGATCGACGCAGTTGGCACGAAGCGCTATGACTCTACCTCCGGAGGTGAGCGGGAAATCCAGCGTACCATGCTCGAGCTGCTCAACCAGATGGATGGCTTTGACTCGCGCGGTGACGTCAAGGTGCGGATGCACACTTCCCGGCCCATCAGCCACACTTTGTCCCGTGTTACAGGGCAAGCTATCAGCACCTGCATGCGTGCGTTGAGTGAGGAGCCCGAGTTTTCGAACCTTGATGAAGCGCAAGTTCATGTGCGCTTTACAGGAAGTGTAAGGGGTTTATATGGTGCCTGCTGCTGGCTTTCCGCAGTTCGGGTGGTGTGGGCGTCAATATGTCATGCATGTATCATATCGGAGTCAATTTAGCTGGGAAGAATATTCATAACTGATCATGGTGTCACATTGCTTGATGACAATCATCGCAGGGCACCTCACATTTCATGAGAGATCATCATCAAGCAACATGACAACATATGACTTCGCGCCCGTGTGAATATCCTGTTGGAAGTGGATGCTTTAGCATGTATCTTGCTCGATCACCCGCAACTTTGTTGTGCCTGCCAAAAGAGAGTTACATGCTGCCATGTCACTATATATGCGTCACTTTGATTCATGACCATTTAATCTGCAGGCAAATTCGATTCAATGCACAACTGATCTGCCCATGATCATATGCGCATGGCGTATTTGAACCTCACACTGCTGCAGCAAGGACAAGACCTTGATTGAGAAAAACATGTAGTGATTTCAACCATGCAGTAGTAATGTTCAGGTGACTGACTTCTAGTGCAAACGCCATGAAAACTGTTCGACCAGGTGATCCTGGCAACCAACCGAATTGAGAGCTTGGACCCTGCACTGCTGCGTCCAGGGCGTGTGGACCGCAAGATAGAATTCCCACTCCCTGATCCCAAGACCAAGCGCCGCATTTTTGGTATCCACACTGGTCGTATGACGCTGTGCGATGACGTTAACCTGGAGGAATTTGTTATGTCCAAGGATGAGCTCTCAGGGGCTGACATCAAGGCAGTGTGCACAGAGGCAGGATTGCTTGCACTGCGTGAACGTCGCATGAAGGTGTGTCACGATGCACTACGACGACGTTTGGTGTTGGCACAAATTCATGTACACCTTTTGTCACAAGGTGGTAGCCTATGTGTTGAGGAATGCATGTATTAGAATCCGTTTTTGGTTTTACTTTTGTGGTTGAATTCAATCACTATTTACAAGTGTTCTATGCTGTCGGAATCACACGACATGATTTTGTTTCTTTGCTAATGGTCATGCTCCCAACAATTTGTACAGGAAACACAGCACATCATTCAGGACCTGATACATGAAATGAGTTTCCTCAATGAGTGTTCTGACCCGTAAGGCGGCGACAACACTTGACACACCTTACAACACTGTTTTCTACCATCCATGTATCGGTGTGCAGGTGACACATGCGGATTTTAAGAAAGCCAAAGAGAAGGTGTTGTACAAGAAGAAGGAAGGTGTTCCAGAAGGCATGTACATGTAGTTCGGCCCTTGGGTGACAGACGCAATACATGCTGTCATTCTACGCCCTGGTCTGTTTATGTAGCTAGACCACGACGATACTATGGCATTACTCTGTTTATGCGTTCATCTTTAGGAGCGTGGGCAACATCCATTGCCTTGCGCTCTGCATGATGCGATATGTTGTTAAGCAATGCTATTAAGTCACAATATGTGAGATGCAAAAATAGTCACTGGATCAATCTGTTCAGCCTTGTCAGTAATTCACATTACCTATTTGCTTTGTTGAGGAAATGCCAAGGTGGCACGCTCTTGAATGCCATACAGGCTTGCTGCACCAAACTTCGGAAATATTATCCACTCAGCCGATAAGATGCCTATGGGAGTCTGTTCCTGCCATGCTATTGTATAGATGTTTTGACCAAAGTGTTGCAAGCCTCTCTATTCGACAATTTTGTGATGCACATGGGCGTTTAGTTGCTGGATTCATCCAGACTTCGTGGAGGTAATTGTGCATTGTACGCTCTGTAAGTATTCGGAGATGACCCCCAGGTCATGAACTGATAACGAACAGTCCCATGACTGTGAATGTTATCACGACACGAAATCTACACAGGATCAAATCCTACGAACAATAGGAGTACGATATGTACTCAGGAAGTCATGGACTGAACCATTGCGTCTGGAAACAGTGTGAACCGTGCATGCTGTCCAAAGCATGGTGGTCCAAAGTAGGCGCGTGTGGATCGATTGCTGGAGAAGACTTGCCGTGGAGTACGCCGGTCTGGACACGCTAATGTGGACTGCCATGGTAGCCAACTTTGAGTGAACAATGTGCTGTCAGCTACCTGCATATAATGTGCCCTCTCGCCTGCTTGAACTGGAAGTACCTGCGAATTGTACAATTGTATCTTCGCGAGATGTGAGTGGACAAAGATCGGAGTCTCCATGATCTAGAATTATTCACTTCTCTGGTTTCCTGCGTCAATTTATATTTGTGGCCTTCGACGATTGCGCTGTCCACGACATTCAAGCAGCGGCGCTGATATCCGTAGACATTGATGGTCAAAAAGCTCGAGTAATTCAAACTGGCAAATATTCCCTACAAGCCCCTCACGTCTGTGAATCACCGACCTTCAATGCGTATGGATATGTGCAGGCGAACTACAATCTCGCGATCTGAATCTCGCGATCTTGTATCTCGCGATTTTCAGCGATGTTTTCACACTGTGAAAATGTTAGGTATCTATGGATACAGATACTTCGCTAGAGTGAACATTTAGATAAGTAACGTGATGTCATCATATCACATGGGACGATAGATCGAGTACAGTCTATGCAGTCGCCAGTATGTAATGCGTGCATCAAAATTGTTGCATCACCTGAGTATGCCAGGGCACCACTGCAGTCGTTTTGATGCTTACCAACTACCATGTCAACGCGACTCGGATGATATGCCTCCCCGCCCTTAGGATAAGCTTCATGTCCCAAGTGTATACCCAACTACCAGTTTTCATTGCTATGGCTACATACAACAATATCATCATTGTTCAGCATGTATACCTGCGTGTCAGAAACAGTATAGTCACGCACGACAAAACAAATAGCTCAAAGCTTTTGATACAACCAAAAGACAGATCATTGGAATAGATACAATCGGATGAGACGAAGAAACCTCTGGATACGGCGACAGTTGCAGCATTTGTTACGTGACTGTGTGACAGTCCAATGTATGAAACCCTTCTACTTTTGCATTTTGAGATAGACGAAATCGCTTTCGAGGAGCTGAAAATTATGGTATCGCAATGTCATTTAAAACATGCGAAGCATTCGAAAACTCGTGAACCACTTTGTGGTCATGCAATGGTCGTGCAGGATCTTGGAGACGAATTCGACATGGCACTGGCAACGTCTAATGAACCATTGTGATAGTGTCCATTTGCCGTGGTGTCGTGTCGTTTCATTAATCATGCGATTGTCCACAATGAATTGAAACTGGTCTTGCATATAGAACTAGAAAATTGGATAAAGAATTTTCAGATGATCAACACAACAGCAATATCACATCTAGCCAAGGAGACAAAGGCAAAGAAGCTGAGAGAACAGTTTCTTTTGTTAGAAACAAAAGGCTGTGACAATCACACTTAAGGCATAGTCCAGATCTGAAAAGAAACAATCAAAATAGCTGTAAGATTAATGAGAAAATCTTTGCAAGCGATCTTCATGATTGTCAGATATCAGATATTGAACTTCACAAGCCTGAAGTTCACTGG